>CM076983.1:48991453-49077993 GCA_039105355.1 Benthosema pterotum | reverse complement strand
AACAATAGGTCTACATGATCATAAAAAAAACAATTTTGAACATGGCGATTCGATATTGATATCATGGCATTAAGAATTGCGATATATTGGCGTATCGATTATTTTGCCCGCGCCTATTGTACCGCCTTTCCAGTTTGTATATCTGCCACTCTTTAGTCGTTTAAATTTCAATCGTGAAAAGTACCATAAAGCAGGGTTTTTATACTTAACTAGAACTAACGAAAAAACGATAACTAAAATGTAAAAAAATATCTGTTGAATGAAAATAAATAAAAACTACAAATAAATAAATAAAATATATAACTAAACTATAACTGCATTGTGTGTTCACAAAACTATCGAGAACTAACTGAAATCATACTCAAAATACCCTTATCGTTTTTGTGTGTAACTCTGTGTTTGTACTCTAACGCTCTATTCTACTAGTGTTGTGCATTGTCCGGTCGGTCAGTCGGTCGGTCACCAATAATCCGTTAATGTTGTTAATTCCGGTCGTTGCTGTGGGATACCTGTACAGACCCATGTAGCCTAGTAGTATAGTCACTCCACTCATTCAATCACATTCCATACCAACAGCGGAACGCCACTCTATTGGCTGAGCCGTCCTTACAGGCTATTGGATTTTTCACACACAGTTGGTAACAAAGTACAAAAAATGTATGGTATGAAAAACACTGAAACTGAAACTAAAACTTTTTTACGAAAGAGTAAAAACTAACTAAAACTAAACTAAAATGAAAAATCCATAACTATAATAACCCTGCTGCAAAGCAACAGTTTTTTCGGACATAATGATGTGTCCACACAACACAGAGAGGAACTGTAATTGGTTCATTTCGTTCCATTTGTACACGCTCATAGTCAAAAAACAACACTCTCCACTCCCGGTGTAATTGGGACCTCATTCTATGCTCTGACTGCCGTGCAGATTGCAGTCCCCATGGGGTGAAAAGATTCATTAAAAACATCACACGTGGGGGGTCTGTGGCCTGATATGCATATAAATCTGGGGGTCCTTGAAAATGAAAAAAAAAAAAAAAAAAAAAAAAAAAAACGCCTTGTGGTCTTGGTGTGTAGCGCTGCAGTGAGGATAGAGAGAAGCTAATGTCTCCATTATCAGTACATGACAAACCAAAGGCCTTCTTACAGGCCCTTAGCCAGGGGCGTTTTTCCCATTATGCCAACTAGGCAGTTGCCTGTGGTCCCATGAGGGTAGGGGTTACAATATCCTCACACGGGTTGCAATATCCTCGCACATGCCACCAGTGGGCCCCAGCCACACAGGTTGAACAGCAATGCTCTCTGTTGTTGCCTGGTTGCCACATTTAGATGGTTGTCAGGGGCTGTGGAGAACATGACTTTATATCCGCAACACGTTCTGCTGTTAACAGTGGCAACATCTTTGTTATTTCCATCTCTCTATTGTGTGTGTTGTGTGTGTGTGTGTGTGTGTGTGTGTGTGTGTGTGTGTGTGTGTGTGTGTGTGTGTGTGTGTGTGTGTGTGTGTGTGTGTGTGTGTGCCATGCTTCTTGTTTATTCATGAGTCTGTGCACGTACAGTAGGCAACATGTGCTTCCATATTTAGCACATATCTCCTTTTCCGCTCAGATGTTTGCATGCTGTGCGAACACACCTCAGTGTTAACTTAATGATGGAGTGCCGGCATCTTTTGTCATTTTTCAATTCGGTGTGGGTAGGATTTAGAAATATGTCCTCGTACTTTTGGTTTATTCCTCAAAGCTTAAAGGGGAACTCCAACCATTTTCAACATTCTAATATGTCATTTGTATACCCTAGAGGTGTTGGGTGGACATGATAAAAAAGTTCCCTGCATTCTATGTTCCCAAGAAATGGAGGTCTGAAGAAAACCACTAACACGGTGAAACATCTTGATAACATCATCAAGATGTATTTTCACCATGTTAATGGATTTCTTTAGACGCTTCTTTTTTCTGAGAGCCAAATGAACCCTAACGGGTTCATTTGGTTCCATTTGTACGCTCTCAGAAAAAATGTTGAAAATGGGTGGAATTCCCCTTTACAGCTTTTGTATCAAAATCAGTGACATCCCAATATCACATACAACTGCTCTGGATGCAGCTTCATGATAATATGTGGTGGGTTTGGCCATATAAAAAAAAACATACCTACTTTAGTACATAATTATTTCTGCTACTATCATCAAGTACCTAATGATCTTTTATTTTTTTTTAAACAAAATAACAGATTTCGTCAAATCTAAAAATATAGAGAATCTATCATCACAATGCCATCACCGTTTTACAAGCTATAGGACTCATTAAGACAAATCAATTTAGTTGATCCTAAAAACCTATTAGAAAATGTCCCATGTCCGTTGCATTGTTTACTGTTGGATTCATTCAAGGAATTGATAAATCATTATTTGGTAAGAAAAGAATTGATCGTAGTTACAGCCGTAGTTCCATGTTTCACGATCCACTGCATTGGACGTGAAACCACCACACACCTGTACACTAACTCACAGGAAGTCAGTTAAACACACCACTCTGAAATGCCACTCTGTAGATCATGGGTGTCAAACTCTGGCCCGTGGGCCAAATTTGGCCCGCCATGTAATTTCTTTTGGCACCTTGAGACATTATCAAATTAAAAGGGAAGACCACCCATTTTCAACATTTTAATATGTCATTAATATACCTTAGAGATGTGTGGACATGATAAAAGAAAAAGTTCCCCCAATTCTGTATTTCCTAAAAAAATGGAGGTCAGAAAAAATCATTAACATTGTGAAATACATCACCAAGATGTATTTCACCATGTTAATAATTTTTTCTTTCGGATCCTTTAAAAGGTTAGTTCGTTCAAACTTGGCCCACGGCTTTGTTCAGTTTTACATTTTGGCCCACTCTGTGTCTGAGTTTTACACCCCTGCTGTCGACATTACCTCAGCAAAGTGAGCCTTGTTCAGAAGATAACCAGTGTTGGGAATATTACTTTACCTTGTCAATATATTACTTATTAATTATTACCTTCATTTTAAAGCAATATATTATATTACAATATTACGATCTGAGCAAGTGTAATATATTAATATTACTATTACATATTACTTACAAAAAACATTTTTTTACAAAATATATAATGACATATTTAGTATCACTATAAATAAAAATATTGCGTAGTAGACCAGTGGCATACTACAATAAAGCAAGCGCACATGCTATCTGGCCAAATCCATATGAAATCAACTTGAAAAAAAAACATCACTCCTGAATAAATAATTTGATGACAAATGATAGAAAGTTAGTAATTATTCAAACTTTTGCAGTTGTCAATATGATTTCACAAGAGCATGTTCAATGACACAGATTGACAGAAAGTAATATTGAAAGTAATGCAGTAATGCAGAAAGAAAAGTATAATATATTAGATTGTTTTAGTTAAGTCATATATTTATATTACAAGTTACTGTATTTTGGTAATATATTATGTAATATATTAAGTTACGTAGTGCACATGTCCCAACACTGAAGATAACATTAGGGCAACAGGCAAAAGTCGGGTAATGATGAATAGAGAATAAAAGTTGAGAAATGGTCGTGTACAAGCGGTGTTGGAGGGGGAGCATGTGGTAGAATGTGAGCGGCTGTACTCATCTGTAGGTATTGAGAAAGACAGTGTGATGCAGGGAGGGAGACAGCAATTAGTGGGAGATAAAAGGCATGGCAGGGAGGGTTAGGCTGCCTCCTATTAGTCCAATTAATCCAATTTATAAAAAAAAGAAGCGTGTGAGAGAGCGAGAGAGAGCGAGAGAGAGCGAGAGAGAGAGCCGAGAGAGAGAGAGAGGAGGAGAGAGAGAGAGGAGAGAGAGAGAGAGACTCAGGGGGGAGAGAGGGAGAGAAAGAGAGAGGGAGAGAGAAAGAGAGAGAGAGAGAAGAGTTGCCAACTCGGCGGATTTGTTACTATATTTAGCTCTTTTCCAGACCCCACCTAGTGCCAAAATTAGTGAAAAACTCCTGGCGGAGAATCTATAGTGCTTTTTTGAGTTGGGGCGAAATTGGTTGACAGGCGCCAGAGATAAAACCCTTGTTTTTCACCATTTTTCCTCCTATGATAGAGTCCTCCTTCGTTCCTAGAAAGGGCCATTGGTAACCAAACGGACCCTTACACATCTGTAACTCTTGAGATCGTAAAATGAAACCAAATGGACACATTTCATTCCACGCCCTCAAGAGTTAAATTACGTTCAAACATCTAAATGACCTAATTTCCAAGAATCTACACATTTAGAAAATGTAGAAGAATTGCTATTTTGACCAACATTTTGCCAGTTACTGTATTTCTCCTAAATTAGTCCAAACGACTAAACTCAAATATAGTGTTCTGTGGCCAAAATGCAGAATAAACAGTGGGGCCCTGGTATGAAAATCGTTGAAAACCCCCCCACTGCATACATTCTAGTGCATTTCAGAAGTGCCACTGACTAGTGCATTTTGGATTTTGGCAGTTGGCAACACTGAGAGAGAGAGAGTTCAGTGCACCATATCCATTTCCCTGACAACAGCAAGTGTTTGACGTTAGACTCGCGAGGGGGGCCGGTCACAGGGGCCATATCCTGCCAGGTTGAGCTGAAAACCGCTTGCTGCTCGCTGGCATTTCAGCCAGTCCGAGGGGAATCACGCGTCCTTCTGACACATTAAAGGCGCTAATTCAACATGACTTGTTCATATATTTGTGTTGTGATGTTATAGCGCCTCATGCATGCGCACGTGTGTGAATCAAAAAAAAAAAAAAAAAAAAAGGGAATATTAATGAGGCTGATGCGATCACTCACCGGGGCCAAGGGTGGGGCACACGTACGGCAAGTGTGATGTTCGCTGATGCATAATGCATATTCCATATACAGTATAGAGCAGGGGTGGCCAACCGAGGCTTTGCGAGCCAATGGGCTCTTTCAGTTGGTTACATGTGGCTCTTAAGGGTAAAAAAATAAGGGGCTTCCACATGAAACCATCAAAAACCCTTTTTTTTTATACCAGGGCCCACCATTTATTCTGAATTTGAGCCATGGACTACCATTTGATGACATTTTAGCTCCACAGACCCCAAAGCTTGACATTAATCTTCTACATTCTCTAGTTGTGTAGACTTGGGCTAATTCACATGATTAATATTTTAACTCTTGAGAGTGTAAACATGAAACCAAATGGACCCGCAAGGGTCCATTTGGTCCTTAATTATGGCAGGAAGAGGGGAAATCTACTAGGGACGGTGACGGCTATTGTAGCGGTTTTCTAACCATTGTGAACGTTTGATGTGGCTCTTTGCAGTAACACAGTGAAAAACGTGGCTCTTAGTCTGTGACCGGTTGGCCACCCCTGGTATAGAGCATCTATAATGGGAGATGAACTGGCTTTGGCACAGTGACGTTTTCCTGTTAACTTCAAAGAAATGAACAGATCCAACAAAAAAAAAAATCCACTCTGTAGTGTTGCCAACTTGTACCTCGCACACATGTAAGTCTACATCAGGGGCGGATTGGCACATATTTTTCCACCGGGACAATTTTGCCTTTGCCAGGCCACCCTGGGGGGAGGGGGGCAGCTGGTTAACCAGATGTAACTCTTTGAGAGTGTAAAAATGAAACCAAATGGAATATTATAACTCTCAAGAGTTATAATATTCATCACGTGAATTAGCCCAACTTAGTCTACACAACTAGAGAATGTAGAAGATTAACACCTTTTCTTTTTTGAAGGATAGAAACACTAGTTTGCCTGGTCTGGGCCTGAGGCCCTGGCCTGCCTTGGACTTTTCAAAAAAAAAAAAAGAAAAAAAAGAAAAGAAGAAAAAAAAAACTGTCCAGGCCACTAGGTGGCTCAGGCCACCGGGAAAACTCCCTGTACTCCAGATGACCAATCCGCCCCTGGTCTACATACACTCAGGGGTGTAGTGGAGGGGGGGGCGCGGGGGGACGGCGTCCCCTCACTTCTCACATCTAAAATATTTTTGGTGCAAAAGTAGGCCTATGTTTTTTTGTCTTGTCATTTACTTTTATGGATACAATTAGGCAATATGCTGTACTTGTTTTAATAGCGTGCCTGTGTGTGTTGCGCAGGTGCACCCAAATTGCATGCAAATGCGAGTGTGCATGCCCGTGTCTTAAAGGGGAATTTCGCTCATTTTCAATATTTTACTGTGCCATCAAAATACCTTAGAGATTGTGTGTGGACATGATAAAAAAAAAAGTTCCCCCAGTGTCCTGAAAAAAACATTGGCATGGTGAAATACATCTTGATGACATCATGAAGATGTGTTTCGCCATGTTGAGTTTCTTTTTTTCTGAGAGTGTACAGAGTGTTCTGAGAGTGTACAATGGAAAATGGATTTGGTTCACATTTGTACACTCTCAGAAAAAAATAAAATTAAATGGGTGGAATTCCCCTTTAAGAGGCGTCCCCCACTTCTAAAAGTACCACTACAACACTGCATACACTGCTATCTAAGTCTGCATATAAAAATGCTATACAACATACAAGATACAAGGTCAGACTTTGCATCATATGCCTGTAGGAAGTCAAGGCTGCTCCTGTAACTGATATGGCAACATCAGGTCGATAACCCCCTTTTTTCAAGACGCTTTTGTGGAAAAAGAACATACAGTAGAATGCCAAAGAGTACATTATAGCCCCCGAATATATTATGACCCCATTTTTGGGATAGTTCCATTAGAATGATGACGAGTGTGTGTGTGTGTGTGCGTGTGTGCGTGTGTGCGTGCGTGCGTGTGTGCGTGTGTGCGTGTGTGCGTGTGTGCGTGTGTGTGTGTGTGTGTGTGTGTGTGTGACGATGGCTTGTGGGTCGACTTCATCTCAGTGCGAAGTGTATTTTTCCTAACCCACTCTGCGAATGTAGGGGCGGATGTAACATTTCCCAATTGGGGGGGCAGGAGAAAATGGTATGGGTGCGACTTCATCGCCCGTGTCGCTTCGCGCCACAGGCGATGAAGTCGCACCCATACCATTTTTGGTTACAAGGCTTAGTTGCAACAGACACGCAGCATGCATAAAGCTAAAGGTCTGACAGGCGCGTATTTAGGCCGGTGCCGCCGGTGCGGTGCACCAGGGCCCAGGCCCCTTGGGGGCCTACTGAGAGGAAGGGGGAAAAAGAAAAGAAAGGCTGCTGACAGCGGGCCCTGCGACTGTTATGGACCTGTGGCCTGGTCGTTAGGGGGTTAAACCTGAGAGTGGCCGGGCCTAGCAGTGGGAGGGGTAATGATATTGTCCAATCAAATTGGTACCTGTGAGCTGTCACTCACGTGTGAATGTGTTCTGATGTCAGTTCCTCTTAAAACAAATCAAAACAAAAAAAAAGTGTCAACTACAAAAAAAAGCGCGAGTGGATTGAATTGAAGCATCGGCGTAGCATAGTGTCATGTTCAAGAAAAGTCATGAAAGTGGTTCCAAAGGCGAATGGAAAGAGAGCAGTCGGCAGCGGGAAGCGTAAATTAAGCTAAAGTGACCAAATTGGACAAGTTTGTATCAGCATCGTCTCTGCTGCTGCACCTGCAGCCCCACCGGCACCGGGCACTAGCAGCTACCCCAGATCCTGCCTCACAGAGCGGCGACACGCTGGACTAGAGTCGCCAACAAGTTCAGCGACACAACCGCCTTGTGACAGTTCTCCACGCGGCCACGCACGGACACAGTGTCGGTGAAAAATGAATGTCCCCGCGCGCGGCGGCCGCGTTGCAGAGCCTATTAATGAACCCCGAATCCCCAGCACAGATCGAGGATTATACTACATGACACCGCATACCGATGAGACAAAAAGCTTTATAATAGCAACAAGTCCGTAGGCCTGCTGGACCATTTCTCAGAGAGAAATGAAAAATACATCTCCACTACCCGTAAAATGCCCTTCTAATGAGTGAGTACACAGTCACATTCATTAATGCGGTCAGTTTGCTGTCTTTGTAAAACATATAATGTGCTGTGTTCTTGATGCTTGTTGCTTATACTGTGGAAGTGCATACTGGTATGCAGCTTTGTTGGTGTTGGATATAATGTGAATGTGTGAATGTAATAGTTTGGGGACATCATGTTTGAGCCCATGTCAGGGCAGGCTGTTAGATATTAGTAATGATGGAGGATAGAGATAGAGCTTGGCATCTGTCCATGTTGTTTTGGTTCTGAAAATGCTGTGTGTGTGTGTGTGTGTGTGTGTGTGTGTGTGTGTGTGTGTGTGTGTGTGTGTGTGTGTGTGTGTGTGTGTGTGTGTGTGTGTGTGTGTGTGTGTGTGTGTGTGTGTGTGTCATGGCCATTTGCCAATAAAGATCATTGAAAATGAATGTAATTGTGTAGCCAGGCACGTTTGTTAGTCTATACAGTATAGCTGTAGTGTGTGTTTGTGCGTGCTCACATGCTGCGCTCTGTACGAGTTGCTCGTTTATGGCAATGGTAGGGGCCATAGGGGCCTACAAAATATTCTTGCACCGGGGCCCATCCTCTACTCCCTACGCTACTGGGTCTGACTCAGGGAGTTTTCTGTTTTCAATGATAAAATGCTGTTGGTTTAGTGGTGTAGACAACTGTAGTTATAGTTAGTAGCAGCAGTAGTGTTTCAAACCATCTTAAATATAGGCACTTTAATTTGAAATATCATGGCTTGTTTTGCAGGCCATCGTGTTTGGTGGGGCAGTCTGGGCATTTAGCCCCCCCCCCATACCTAGATCCGCCCCTGCTGCAAATGTGTGAAGATAGCCAGAGAGGAAGGAGAGAGAGTTGTTTGTGTCTCGACAGAGACAAGGTTTGAACAAACAGTGTCATGGTGAAAAGCAGAGGCAACACTCCTAATGAGAATGAGGCCAGCACACAGATACTGTACATATCATTTATACTTGTTCTGTATGTCTGGAGTCGATGTGGAGTCAGTGTGGAAATATGGTAGCGGATGGACAACTGTCCATCAGTTGTGGATATTTTGCCTCACAGAATGATGAAATGTCCGAGGCGATCACAAACTCATCGATCACGCTACCTTCTTGTGAGACGTGGAGACAGAGCCTGAAGCGGAGCTTTAGAGAGCTCTTGGTGTACAACCGAAGGAATGTGCATACCCTTAAATCCTTTTGTACCTTAAATCCCGGTACCTGAGGTACTTGAACAGGATAATGTTCCAACCAGTCTTGCTACACCAGGGGTATTTACTCAAGACGGATAACATGAAAAAGGTGATCCCCGAGCATTATCAAAACATCACAAGCAACAACTCAAGCTGAAAGGATCCTTGCTACGCTTCCGGGGATGGATACTGTACAACAAAGCCCTCATGCTTCTACCCAATCGGCAAATCAGATCACTGCCAGGGGTGGATCTAGGTAGGGGGGGGGGCAATGCCCCCCTAAATGCCCAGTCTACCCCACCAAACATGATGGCATGCAAAACAACCCAAGATATTTCAGTGCTTATATTTAAAAGTATTTGAAACACTACTGAAAATGGTATGGGGGCGGCTTCATCTGAAGCTGCCCCCTTAACATTTTCTTCTGCCCCCCCCCCCCCCCCCCCAATTGGGAAATGTTACATCCGGCCCTGATCACTGCTCTCTTCAGCTATGCTCTGCCTGAAGGCATAGACTGAAACCAGTAACTGTGCCATTATAGCACTTTCAATGCTGATTTGACAATTAGATTCGATGCTACAAGGCATTTGATAACATGACACGACACAAGCGCAACGTTGATGAGCGAGGTGACGACGAGACTAGTGCCTACAGCACTTTTCCAAGTGGGTTGGGAGGAGGACCATCTTGTGGGTCATGGACCAATTTTTATGGGTCTCATTTTTCTATAACAACAACAAAAAATAGCCCTGAACCCCTATTGCTTTGTTGGTGCCCTGGTTGGTGCATGGATTCCTCTGCCATCGGCGTATGAATGTGTGGGTTAATATAATGCATAATCCATGTAAAGCACTTTGGATAAAAGTGCCACGTTTATGCAACGTTTACCATTTTGTCATGCACTTCAGTAAGCAGAGAAAAGTGGCATGTTGATTACAGAGGAGAAGTTCAGTCACAGTGGCTTCAAGTTCCTCATCAGACCTCACTTTGGCCACCAGTGTTGCCGACCGCCAAAATCCAAAATGCACTAGTGGCACTTCCAAAATGCACCAGAATGTGCTAGAGCAGTGGGACTTTTCAACCATTTTCATACCAGGGCCCACTGTTTATTCTGCATTTTAGCCACAGAGGACTATACCGTTTGATGTTGAGTTTACTCTCTCAGCCTAATTTAGGAGAAATAACTAACAAAAAGTTGTTCAAAATAGCAATTCTTCTACATTTTCTTGTAGATTCTTGAAAATTAGGTAATTCAGGTTGTTATTATGATTTAACTCTTGAGAGCGTGAAATGAAACCAAACGGACCCGAAAGGTTCTGTTTGGTTTCATTTTACGCTCTCAAGAGTTACAGATCTAAAAGGGTCCATTTGGTTACCAACAGTCCTTTCTCGGAAGGAAGGAGGACTCTATCATAGGAGGAAAAATGGTGAAAAACAAGGGTTTTATCTCTGGCGCCTGTCAACCAATTTCACCACAACTCACCAGCAAAAAAGCACCAGATTTTCCGCCAGTTTTTCCACTAATTTTGGCGCTAGAGGGGTCTGGAAAAGAGCTAAATATAGTGACAAATCCGCCAAGTTGGCAACACTGTCCCCAGGTCCTGCAGGTGGTGAAGATCATCTGTAGTAGCCTCAGCTGGGTCAATAACTCCACCATGAGCACCTGCCTCTTCAGTACAACTGTGGCATCTTGGTGCCCACGCTACCAACACCAGAAGTATGACTTATGATCATCCAATGTTGATGATGCCACATGTAAGGCAGCCAAACACCTAGCTGACTGAGCCCTCTCATACCATTCAACTCTCTATGCCATATATGTCAAACTCAAGGCCCGGGGTCTCATTTACTTTCTCAATTAACTATGAAAGCAGCACTTGGTGAGGATCATAGAAGAAAACAAATTTTCCCGAAAAATAGCAGGTGTTCACGTCTCATAGCGCGCCACTCTGTGGCGCGCTATGAGACGTGAACACCTACTATTTTTCATTAGAACTTAATCGAATTTTTAATGCAGGCAGTTTCATCCTCTTTCATTCTCAATCGCTGTGGTGTAGCAGGTACTGTATGGTGTAAGTCTTCTCATTGGCTGCATAGCAGCAAATCAGGTCTGGGGCCTTGGGGTAGGCCGAAAGCCTATACCACCAGCCCTGGGCCTGAGCTTACTAAATAATTACCCAGAATAATTAAAACCTGCAAGTCAAAAGGTCCAGAAATCTTTGTTCATCATGATTTGAAGCTCTTGATGACTGGTTTTAATTATTATGGATAATTATTTGGTAGGCCCAGGCCCAGGCCTGGTGGTATAGGCTTTCGGGCCTACCTCAAGCTCCCAGACCTGATTCGCTGCCATGCAGCCAATGAGCACGGCCCCAAACCTGATTTGCTGCCATGCAGCCAATGAGAGGACTTACACCATACCTGGCTACACCACAGCGATTGGGAATTGCACCCATTGATTTTTGAACGGAAATTACTTTTTTGCAGTTTGACAGGGACGTCATCGTAAACCGGTGTTGAAACACAGACCGGTATCTCCGGCCCTCGACTTTTCTATTTTGGTCCACTCTGTATTTGGGTTTGACACCCCTGCTCTATGCGGTTGCTTCTATCACTGTTATCAGTATGGTTTAAAAAAATGATGAATAATACAGACATAATCCGCTCAAAGTTAGATATATCTTGTTAAAGGAGCTTTTGTTGTGGCAGATTTTATTTGCCAAGCTTAGGAGATAAGACAGAAGAACACTCACGGTATAATTCGGAACAGAATGTATTTCATGAGCTGAATGTATTGTAAATATACTATAAACATACGCTGTAAGAATAAAATGATGTTTTTTAGACACTTTGTGTGCAAAACACAGAACTAAAGTTATCACTCAATCTTAGCCTACTACTACACATACCAGCAGTTGAAAGAAAGAATCCTGCAGCCAATTGTATTCAGGGAAGACAGGGGCGGATGTAACATTTCCCAATTGGGGGGGGGGGGGGGGGGGGCAGGAGAAAA
The DNA here is from genome assembly GCA_039105355.1 of Benthosema pterotum. Taxonomy (NCBI): domain Eukaryota; kingdom Metazoa; phylum Chordata; class Actinopteri; order Myctophiformes; family Myctophidae; genus Benthosema; species Benthosema pterotum. Next base: position 49,065,875 of record CM076983.1, on the reverse strand, counting down.
TGGTATGGTGGCGGCCTCATCGCCCGTGTCTCTTCGTGCCACGGGCGATGAGGCCGCACCCATACCATTTTTGGTTATAGGACTTTTATTAGGCAATTAAGCATCAATAATAACATCAGTTGTTGTTGAAGTTGCAACAGACACGCAGCATGCATAAAGCTAATGGTCTGACTCAGAGAGTTTTCTGTTTTCAATGATGAAATGCTGTTGGTTTAGTGGTGACACAGCTGTAGTTAGTTAGTAGTAGTAGAGTCATTTAAAAAAATAAGCACTTTAATTTGAAACATCTTGGGTTGTTTTGCATGCCAGCATGTTTGGTGGGGCAGTCTGGGCATTTAGGGGGGCATTGCCCATGCCTAGATCCGCCCCTGAGTGAAGAAACATGCCATCAGTGATGGGCAAGTTACTGTGAAAATGTAGTAACCTACACTACTTGCTACTCTCGATAAAATGTACCTAAGCTACACTACAAGCTATCCCCAGAACATTGTAGCAAGCCACACTACAAGCTACACGACAAAAGTAGCTTGATGTAGCTTGCTACATCAACACTACATAATATAAATATATATCTCAACTTAATGTACAACTTTGTAAATAATACTCATAATAATAAAATAATATTAATACATGTGTATTATGTACATTAGGGGGATGTATATTTGAGGTTTTCTACCCATTAAAGTGGGCGGAATTTTGAAAATGTGTGTGGGAAAATGTAGTAAGATACAATCTTTGTTACTCAAAATAAGTAATGTAGCTTCACTACAAGCTACTCGAAACAAGTAGTGTAGCTTCACTACAAGCTATTCCCAGAACAAATGTAGTAAGCTACACTACAAGTTACAAGAAAATGTAGTTAAGCTATGTAGCTATGTACTTGTAACAAGCTACTGCCCATCACTGCATGCCATACAGACTGGATGCAGTGAGAAGGAAATCAAACCACAGGCAGGGTCAAGTACTTTGGCCCCTGGTGCCCCAACTTGTCGGATGTTAAAAAGCAGGCAGTTGACAGCCCTGGAACGAACCACTCACATCGCCACTTTCAGCAACAAAAACAAGTGGATGATGGTGAGGCATAGGGTAAAAATCCCCCCCAAACCAAAAGTGCCTCTTCAGCAAGGCTCTTTGCCCCCCGATGCTGCTGTGCTGCAGCTGACTGATGGATGATAAGCATAGCAGTATATGTGGACAGGGGCGGATCTAGGCATGGTCATGAGGGGGGGCAATGCCCCCCCTAAATGCCCAGTCTGCCCCATGCACCAAACTTGATGGCATGCAAAACAACCAGAGATATTTCAAATTAAAGTGCTTCTATTTAAAATGGTTTGAAACACTACTACTGCTACTGACTAACTACAGTTGTGGCACCGCTAAACCAACTGGATTTCATCATTGAAAACAGAAAACTCTCTGAGTCAGACCTTTAGCTTTTATGCATGCTGCGTGTCTGTTGCAACTTCAACAACAACTGATGTTATTATTGATGCTTTACTTCACTAATAAAAGTCCTGTAACCGAAAATGGTATGGGTGCCACCCCCAAACCATTTTCTCTTGCTCCTCCAACATGTTCTCTTGTCCCCCCCCCCCCCAATGGGACATGTTACATCCGCCCCTGTACGTGGAGTGTTTGATTTTTTATTTTTTATGAAGCTGAGTGCTTTATGGTCTCATCCTGTCAGAGGGCCACTGCTAATCTTCTCATTATTGATCCTGCAGTAACAGCCAGTGTAAATGTCTGCTATGGAGTAGGGGACAGGAGTTTGGTGACAGGATTTCATGAGCAGTTATGACAGTTCTGCCAAGAGCCCATGTGCGCTGTGCAATGGACCGTGCAAGAGGCTGACGCAACCAAGCACTACTAGACTAAGGTGTATTCTGTACAGTATGTACATATTCTGTGTAGCTGCATATACTAACACATGGGATCTACAAGGTGCATCACACAATACCCAGTGCATGAACATAATATTTGCTAGTTACAATAGTAGATCTGTGTCTGTCTGGCCTACTCTGGGACAATGCAAGTTGGGAATTATGTAAACTGTCATTCTATACCAACAAATGATAATGCCATGTTTGGAGTAGGAAACAGAGTTTTGTGGCGAAACAGAGTTTTGGGGCAAAACAGGGTTGAGGCAGCAATGTCTCAAACAAAAGGGCATCGGATGGACTCTGTTCTTAGGGTTGCCACATGTGTCTGACAGTGAATATGACAGTATATGTTACTGTCCTGTGTGCTATACAGTGTGTGCAGTCAGTCATATTGCTGAGTTATTTTGTACAGTCACTGTATTGGATTAAACCTGCGCACAGCAGAAAAATGGAACAGAAAGCTATCCTCTGTGTGATGTAATGAATCCTGAACCGACCTTGCTGACAGCTGCATCGTCCGTGCGCGCGCATGTGTGTGTGTGTGTGCGCGCGCGTGTGTGCGTGCGAGTAAAATAGCCTGTTGTCAGGGGCCTTTAAGCTATCCCTATCCCCAGCCTCCATGCGGCCATACCGTCCATGACAATGGGGAGTGTGGCCTTTACTTTCGACTTAACGGTCAACAACGAGCTATTTGGTTTTATTGACATTTAAGGCAAGGGCGAGACTTTTGGCAGAGCATATAACGACTCCCGTACCTCCCTCCTCCTATCCTGTAATGCGCGAACACTGTTGTTTAATATCAAGATCAGCTATAACGCTATTAGGCTCACACTTTTTGCCAACAGAGCTACTGTATACAGCCGGGTTGCCCAAAAGGTATATGTTGATCTACCAGTAAATCACACAGGCCGTGCAGGTAGATCACATGACAGTCCCCTAAGATGTATAGATATGAAACCAAATGGACCCATAAGGGTCCATTTGGTTTCATTTTACCGCTCTCAAGAGTTAAATTATATTTAAACATCTGAATTACGTAATTTTCAAGAGTCCACACAATTAGAAAATGGAGAGTAATTGTTATTTGACAAACGTTTTGCCAGTTCTCTTTCCCAATTGTGGACATTTTTCATTATAAGTGCATTATCCTTACACACTATAACAGTAAGTTATAGTAACACCATCACCACTACTGTATTTCAAAGTCAAACTGGATTTTTGATGTGTACATCTTGTTGAGTCAAAAAAGTGTGGGCACCGCTGGTATACCGTATACTTCACTATGCATGTTATGAAAGTAAAGAAAGAGAAACTGAAACTATAAGAATGAGGATTAGTACAGTATTACCCCGAGGGGGGATTGCTTTTTTGGCATTCACTCAGCACTCATCATACTGCATCACACACAGCAGCACCATGACATGCTCTCTCCTCCCAGCGGGGAGATGTTAAGGGTTAAGTGTCTTGCTCAGGGACAGATTGACATGGCCAGGGGGGGAAGGAGGAGAACCGGAGACCTTCTAATTCCCAGATGACCCATTCGGCTCCTGCTGGATGTTAATTAATCCGAGGGGAAATTTAGACTTTCGCTTTCACCCAGCTGAAGGCTGTTCATCAGCGGCACGTCGGCGGCGGCGACACAAAACACTTGGCAGCCGGGGAGTTGAACCGGTGACCTTCTGATTGCCTAGCTGCTTTTCCAGCAACGGACTGCGCAAAGCTATTGCACCGTTAAGTGCCGTATAACTATGCAGACCTGTCACTATACGCATTATCTAGTACCACCTAGCACCCTGTCCAATTCGCTCTCTTGGCACCTTACGATGATCGCATTTTATGATGTTGTCACTTTTTGATGGTGCTATACTTGGCGACTGCCAACTCCTTTTTTTTTTTTTCTTATGCTGATGATGTGCCCATGCTATTCTGTCCTATGTATGCCATGTTGTCATGTTGTTGTTTTTAAGTGTCAGACATTGAAAAAGAACTTGAAATTGAGCACCGTTCTTTCTATATTAACTTGCGCTGTATTGAATCACAAGCCTTGTTTTATTATACCACGTTATGATGTTGTTATGTTTTATAGTGTATTATATAATCTTATTACAGTACGTGAGGATGTGATTGTCCTTCAGGCAAAACACACTGGTAATTATTAGTACTGGTAGTACTGGTATTGGTATGTATTATTATATGAACTCATTATTAGTCCAAACACCCTGAGAGCCAGCACTTTTTCATATTTTTTTTTAGGTAGCTAGTGCCAGCGATTTTTCATCTAAAACTCATATTTCATATTTCGGTCCTTGGTACCCGTCAGACAAGTTAGTTGGCGCACACACTTCCGGTTCCGGTTGGTCCGTCTCTTATTTGGGTCCCTCTGTTCTGTATCAAACGAGCGGCGCAGAGCGGCGTAGATCAATTTAAACGGCAGCAGTCGTAACCATTATTTGATAATGGTAGGCGAGACGTAGATTTACTGCAAAGGCACGTAGACAGAGAATAGGCAATGTTGGGCAAGTTACTGGGAAAATGTAGTAGTAAGCTACACTACTTGTTACTCTCAAAACAAGTAGTGTAGCTTCACTACAAGCTATCCCCAGAAAAATTGTAGCGAGCTACACTACAAGCTACATGACAGAAGTAGCTTGCTACATCAACACTGCATATACTGTATACGTATATATCTCAACTTAATGTACAACTTTATAAATAATAATCATAATAATGAAATAATATAAATAAAAACCATAATAATAATCTAGGGGTGGGTTTGAACCTAGGATGGTGGCATGTCTTATAAGTTTTGGGATGCATATTAGAGGTTTTCTACGCATTAAAAATGGGCGGAATTCGAAAATGTGTGTGGGGAAAATATAGTAAGCTACACTCCTTGTTACTCAAAAAAACAAGTAGTGTAGCTTCACTACAAGCTATTCCCAGAACAAATGTAGTAAGCTACACTACAAGCTACAGGAAAATGTAGTTAAGCTATGTAGCTTAGCTACTTGTAACAAACTACTGCCCATCACTGAGAATAGGCTGAGAGCAGAGTTGCTGCATGGAGAGGAAAGGAGTAAAGGAGAGCAGAGGAGACGAGAGTTATCCTAAGGCCTTGAGACGGCATAGAGACAAGTGTATGGATAAAAGCTGGCACTAGGTGGAAGATATCGACACAGACAGACTAATAACATCTGAAGTGACTTTTACCCTACCCCCTTTCTTTTCATCCACGGCAGTGTTGCCAACCTCCAAAATCCGAAATGCGCTAATGTATGCAAATGTATGCGCTAGAGCAGTGGGTTTTCAACCATTTTTCTATATACAGGGCCCACTATTTATTCTGCATTTTATCCACGGAGGACCACCATTTGATGTTGAGTTTAGTCTGTTGGACTAATTTAGGAGAAATAACTGGTAAAATGTTGGTCAGAATAGCAATTCTTCTCTACATAGTAGATTCTTGAAAATTAGGTAATAGGGATGTTTAAATATAATTCAGCATACAGCAAAAAAGCACTAGATTTTCCGCCAGGAGTTTTTCACTAATTTTGGCGCTATAAGGGGGGTCTGGAAAAGAGCTAAATATAGTGACAAATCCGCCGAGTTGGCAACACTGATCCACGGTGTGCGTGCATGCGCATGCGTGCATGTGTGTACCTGTCAGTTTCCATGGCGGTGACAGCGTTTGACGGCGGCACACGCCCATGACGTGCAATGCAGCAGCAAAAAGATCCTCGGGCTGCAGCTGACATGTCATGTGTGATGACAAATGTGTGAACACTGTGCAAAGATTTCGACAACATTGTCTGAAATAATAGCCGGGCAGGGAGGAGGCGGATGTAACATTTCCCAATTGGGGGGGGCAGGAGAAAATGGTATGGCTGCGACTTCATCGCCCGTGGCGCGAACCCATACCATTTTCGGTTACAGGACTTTTATTAAGCAAGTAAAGCATCAATAATAACATCCGTCGTTGTTGAAGTTGCAACAGACACGCAGCATGCATAAAGCTAAAGGTCTGACTCAGTTTTCTGTTTTCAATGATGAAATGCTGTTGGTTTTAGTGCTGACACAGCTGTAGTTAGTTAGTAGCTGTAGTAGTGCTTCGAATCATTTTTAAATGTAAGCTGTTTAATTTCTTGGGTATCTTGGGTTGTTTTACATGCCATCATGTTTGGTGGGGCAGTCAGGGCATTTGGGGGGGCATTGCCCCCCCGCATGCCCATGCCTAGATCCACCCCTGGGAACAGGCGAGGAGGCAAAAAGGCCGATTTACAGCAAACCCAATGGGCCGGAAAAAGAAAAAGAAAGACCAGGCCTTGTTGTTGATGACAACAATGTGTGCCGGTGTGACAGAGTCTGCTTGGTATCCATCTTTCTACTTGTGCCGCAAAGCACAATGTCAGCTCTGGTCGGGGGAAATGGGCCGCTGAGTCGCAACCACACAACAGTGTCTGTCCGTGGAGATGTACCTTGCGGAAGTGTGTGCCTATAACCGTTAACCGCAGCTGATGAAAATACTTTCTCGTGGTTAGCTTTGGTCGGTGTTGGTCAATATTACTTAGGAAAGTAACTTCTTTACTTTACTCGTTACCCCTTAGACAAAGTAATATCATTACTTTACTCACTACTGGAATCGAAGAGTAATATATTACATATTACGTTATTACTTTCCCAAGTTCTCAACTCCCACCTTTGAAAAAATAGAGATGTACAACATAATCTGTTTAGCGAGCTCTTTTTAGAACTGAATCAAATTTATTGGAATAATAATACTGTAGTCTCCAACAAAGCCAACAAAATCCGACATTGAAAATGTCCTGGAACTAACAAAACCAGATTTCGAAATTAGTCTCTTTGACTTTTCAAACTTTTTCACTTTTTTCTCCTGTGACGTTATACACAGTAAAATGGCGCCCCCCCCCCCCCCCCCAAGGGATAAAAATATGAACTATTTTGAAAGTAAAGAACATATCATGTGTGTTATTATGTGTTTTAAATGTTCGATTCTAGTTCAATAGAGGACAAGCATTATGTATTTATCTATATGAGGCTTATTAGCCTGGGATCCCTTTAAAGCACATGTGTCAAAGTCAAGGCCCGCGGGCCAGATCCGGCCCGCGAGATGATTTAATCCGGCCCCAGGCTTGTAGAGCAAAAATGTCTGAGTCTATGAAAAAAAAAAGTAAGTCTCTAGCACGTTCCTATCAAAAGTTATGATCGTTTAAAGAAATGCTTTTGAGCTCTCTTCTGAACGGCATGTAATGCATGTTGTCCAGCAGGGGGAGTCGTTTTACCAGGCTAGGCTGCTGGCACTGCAAAGTGAGAACTATACTTCAGCAGTACAAGGGTGTGTAACCGAGAGAACTATACTTCAGCAGCACAAGGGTGTGTAACCGAGAGAACTATACTTCAGCAGTACAAGGGTGTGTAACCGAGAACTATACTTCAGCAGTACAAGGGTGTATAACCGAGAACTATACTTAGTTAACTATACATACTTACTTAAATTTAGTATTTGAAATTTAAATGCTATTTTCGTATGGTTTATTGGTGCTCTGTAAATAAAAAATAGCATATTTCATAGCAAATGTCTTAATCTAGGCTACAAGTATAAAACCAATAATGAAAAGTCATTAATATATATTAATAGCTATTCTTAATAATAAATATGACTTGTGTGATATACTGTATAGAAGTAACGGCTGTGTACATAAACATGCGTGTGCCGCGCATGCTTGCGGTCTGCGACTGGTTGCACCGCGGCGCTCCGGCCCCCATGAAGTCACATTAAGTCCAATGCGGCCCCCACCCCAAATGACTTTGACACCACTGTTTTAAAGGATGGTCTGGTGGTCGCCCCGGTACCCCCCCATGGTGCCCCAGGCAACTGCCTAGATGGCCTAATGGCAAAAACACCCCTGCTTTTTACGCTGTGAAATCTGTAGTGTTCACTGAAGAGTAGTTGTGAAAATGGACCCCTGATACCAGGGTTTTAAATCGGGGGCGGATATAACATGTCCCATTCATCGCCCGTGTCACTTCGTGCCACGGGTGAAGAAGCCGCACCCATACCATTTCCAGTTACAGGACTTTTATTAGGCAATTAAGCATCAATAAGTATCAATCAGTTGTTGTTGAAGTTGCAACAGACACGCAGCATGCATGAAGCTAAAGGTCTGACTCAGAGAGTTTTCTGTTTTCAATGAAGAAATGCTGATGGTTTAGTGGTGAGACGATTGTAGTTAGTTAGTAGTAGCAGTACTAGTGTTTCAAATGATTTTAAGCACTGACATATCTTGGGTTGTCTTGGGTTGCTTGCCAACATGTTTGGTGGGGCAGTCAGGGCATTTAGGGGGCATTGCCCCCCCCCCCATGTCCATGCCTAGATCCGTCCCTGTTTTAAATTAAAACCCAGGATTTTGCTGTGTAACCACGTCGGCTGGTGAAGCTTTTCTTGCTAACCCTCCCGCAGCGCGAGTTTCCTTTTTGCACCATATGTCTCGTCTCACACTGACGAGAGAAATTAATTTGTTCTTTTATTTTATTATTTTTCATGAGTTGCCCTCTGGAGTTTTTGACAAAGCCATACAGTAAGTGAATTATTGATGAGTGTTGATCAAAAAGAGAGCAGAAAATGGGTTATGCTCCCTATATCTCGTTCATGCATGAACGCGCGCACACACGCACACACACGCACACACGCATGAATATTCCATCAAAAGGGCTAAATAGGCATGTGATGTGATAATACTCCGATACTCTGTATTTGAGCGTTCATTTGAGAAATGAAATGAACCCATGATGCCACGTTATTGACCTGTGATGCTTCAATTTGAGAGTTGGAGGACCTAATTTAAAATCACCATTGCGTTCCTCCCCTCTCTCTCTCTCTCTCTCTCTCTCTCTCTCTCTCTCTCTCTCTCTCTCTCTGCGGGCAGTGGCAATAGTGTGCGTGTGTGTGTGTGTGTGTCAGGGGCGGATCTAGGCATGGGCATGGGGGGGGGGGGGGGCGCAATGCCCTCCTAAATGGCCTGACTGCCCCACACAATGGCATGCAAAACAACCCAAGATATTTCAAATTGCTTATATTTAAAATGATGTGAAACAGTACTACTGCTACTAACTAACTACAGCTGTGTCACCACTAAACCAACAGCATTTCATCATTGAAAACAGAAAACTCTCTGAGTCAGACCTTTAGCTTTATGCATGCTGCGTGTCTGTTGCAACTTCAACAACTGATGTTATTATTGATGCTTTACTTGCCTAATAAATGTCCTGTAACTGAAAATGGTATGGGTGCGGCTTCATCGCCGTGTCGCTTCGCGCCGTGGGCCGCCACCATTTTCTCTTGACGCCCCCCCCCCCCCCCCCCCAATTAGGAAATGCTACATCCGCCCCTGGTGTGTGTGTGTGTGTGTGTGTGTGTGTGTGTGTGTGTGTGTGTGTGTGTGTGTGTGTGTGTGTGTGTGTGTGTGTGTGTGTGTGTGTGTGTGTGTGTGTGTGTGTGTGTGTGTGTGTGTGTGTGTGTGTGTGTGTGTGCGTGCGCGCAACCTTGGCCTGATTCTGTAGGGCTCCAGAGGACAAGCATGTCTTGCAGCAATCTGTTCCTCTCCACCAATCCTGATTAGCGGCAGGCAGCGGGCGGCGATGGACAGGAACTAAACGTCGCAGTGCAGTGCAGAGGGCCATTGTCGAGCGACCCGAGCGTAGGGGGGACCAGGAAGCAGGGGTGTAGTGTCAGGGGACGCGGGGGGACAGCATCCCCCCACTTCTCACATCTAGAATATTTTTGGGGCAAAAGTAGGCCTATGATTTTTTTGTCTTGTCATTTACTTTTATGGATACAATTAGCCATTGTAAACAATCTTACTCAATATGCTATACTTGTTTTAATAGCGTGTCTGTGTGTGTTGCGCAGGTGCATGCAAATGTGCATGCAAATGCACGTGATTTAAAGGGCAATTCCACTCATTTTCTATATTTTACTATGTCGTTAATATACCTTAGAGATGTTGTGTGGACATGTTAAAATGTTCCCCCATTCTGTTCCTAGAAATGGAGGTTCTGAAAAAAATCATTAGCATGGTGAAATACATCTTGATGACATCATCAAGATGTGTTTCACCATGTTAATGAGTTTCCTTTTTTCTGAGAGCGTACAAATGGAACCAAATGGACCCGCTAGGGTCCATTTGGTTCACATTTGTACGCTCTCAGAAAAAAAAACTAAAAATGGGTGGAATTCCCCTTTAAGAGGCGTCCCCCCACTTCTAAAAGCCAGCCTTTACTGGCTCCAGGAGGGGCAAAATCACTTCTCAACTGCGACTGCTGCCATGACCCCACGACAGACAGTCGTGACCTTTTTACAGCTGCCTCGACCTTTTTAATACTTTCACGCCCGATTTAGAAAAAAGGTCAGGATGGGGAGAAGTTGGAACTCCGTCCGATGTTTTTTCTTTCTTAATCAGTCACTAACTACATTCTTAAAATGGTCACAACATTTTTAGGTTGGAGGTGGAAGGGGAATTCCACCCATTTTCAACACGTCATCAATGTACCTTAGAGATGTTGTGTGGACATGATTTAAAAAAAAGTCCCCCCAATTCTGTATTTCCTAAAAAATGGAGGTCTGAAAAAATCATTAACCTGATGATGACATCATCAAGATGTATTTCACCACGTTAGTGATTTTTCTAGACCCCTTTTTCCTGAGAAAAAAAATCCTGAGAGGATAGAAATGTGAACCACATTTGTATCCTCTGAGGAAAAAATTGAAAATGGGTGGAATTCCCCTTTAAAGTAGGGGAAGTGATTTGAAATTCATGTGTGTACCAGCCTGGTGCCTAGGGGGCCCAAAAGCAACACATCCTCATGCCTAAAAGGCAAAACTTGCTTAAGTAGCTACACTATGTGAACCTGCTGCTCTCTCCTGATTGGAGGAGAATTGTGGTGACCTGGGGAACTTTTATTAGCTCCTCTGCTAACGTGGGGAGGGGGAAACTCCATATGTGGTTTCCACACCTTATAATAGAGCATTTTAAAAGAAAAAAAAAAAATGGGTGATATCTGACAAAAGTGAAATCACTTCCCTACCTTTAAGGTTATAGGTTTTTACTGAGGTGAGGTCTAGGGCTAAGGTTAGGGTAGGGTTAAGTTGCTACCGACCCCTGGAAAATGGGTCAGGGTTCCCTTTAAAACGGTTTTGGAGCACAGTTGCGGTCGCAAAATTGATCTGGCTGTCTCCCTCCCTCCCTCTCCCTCCATCCACCACAGTGATAAAAAGCAGCTTGCCACAGACAGTATTTGGGGGGTGAAATTTATGTTCTGGAGCATCTTGACACTTTGCTGACATTTCCCTCGGAATGAATTATATGATGCAGCGCCGCCCACGGTCAGGGTGCAGCGACCATAAATCCACAAATGGGCCACGTCATACATACAAGCCAGCGGGCCCGGCCCGTGAAGACGGCTCTCCCTCTCCTCGTCATTATTATTAGCAATTACCCAGCATGTGCTTGATGCAGTGCGACCAGTGTTGCCAACCGTCAAAATCCAAAATGCACTATAGTGGCACTTCCAAAATGCACTAAAATGCACTAGAGCAGTGGGTTTTCAACCATTTTTATACCAGGGCCCCACTATTTATTCCGTATTTTAGCCACGGAGGAGGACACCGTTTGATGTTGAGTCTTAGTCTCTCAGCCTAATTTAGGATAAAAAACTGACAAAATGTTGGTCAAAATAGCAATTCTTCTACATTTTCTAAATGTGTAGATTCTTGAAAATTAGGTAATTCAGATGGTTGAATATGATTTAACTCTTGAGAGCGTAAAATGAAACCAAACGGACCCGAAAGGGTCCGTTTGGTTTCATTTTACGCTCTCAAGAGTTATACAGATATAAGGGTCCATTTGGTTACCAACGGTCCTTTCTAGGAAGGAAGGAGGACTCTATCATAGGAGGAAAAATGGTGAAAAACAAGGCTTTTATCTCTGGCGCCTGTCAACCAATTTTGCCCCAACTCACCAGAAAAAAGCACCAGATTTTCCGCCAGGAGTTTTTCACTAATTTTGGCGCTAGGGTCGTCTGGAAAAGAGCTAAATATAGCGACAAATGCGCCAAGTTGGCAACACTGAGTGCGGCTCTTCTGGGTAAAACCCTGGGCACCCCAACCGCAGTCCTCATGCTCCCCCTGTGCTCTGACTCCAGGGTTCAACCTGCTTGCATGGCAGCCAGTGGTGTACGTGGTGCTGCTTGGAATTAAAGGCTGCACTGACCTCTGCTGTCTACAAATGGTACTGCGGTTTTTGCTCAGTGCATGTGGACGGGAAATTCAGTTTTTTTACTGAGCTTTGCCTGTGCTTCTATTAGGGGTGTAGACAGTGGAGAGGGGAAGCACTTTTCACGCTTTTCACATATAAAATATTTTTTGGGGCAAAAGTAGGCCTATGTTTTTTGTCTCGTCATTTACTTTCATGCATACAATTAAGCATAAACAAATCTTTCTCAATATGCTATAGGCTTACTTGTATTAATAGCGTGTCTCTGTGTTGCGCAGGTGCACACAAATGCTCATGCGCATGTTTGTGTGCGGAATTCCACTCATTTTCAATATTTTACTCTGTCATTAATATACCTTAGAGTTGTTGGCTATGTTTTTTTTTTTTTTTTTTTAACGTTGTACATAAAAAAAGTTCCCCCCATTCTGTGTTTCCTAGAAATCATTAGCATGGTGAAATTACTGAAATACATCTTAATAACATCATCAAGATGTGTGTCACCATGTTAATGAGTTTCCTTTTTTTTCTGAGAGTGACAAATGGACCCGATAGGGTGCATTTGGTTCACGCCCTTAGAAAAAAATCGAAAATGGGTGAAATTCCCCATTTCCCTTTCTAAAAGTCCCACTACAACACTGGCTTCTATCGTTAACCCTTTGTGTCCTGAACGCGTTTTGGTGTTTTATCTGTTGAAAAATCTGTTGAAAAATAGCAGATCAACAAGCTCATGTCGCGCCACCGAGTGGCGCGACATGAGCTTGTTGTTCTGCTATTTTTGAAAAAATGTGAAAATGTGCTGCAAATCTCTGAATATGTTATTTTGGAAGCAAACATTTTTAACTCAAAATTTTGCATCTGGGGTATCCCTAGAACAACATGTTTCAGATGGGGGTCTGCAGCCAAATATGAATAATTCTGGTGGTCCTTGACTTGAAATATGTTAGCATCACTGACACAGGAGCACAGATTTTTCAGAAAAGCTAGAATCTAGTGTCAAAAACTATAGAATCTAGTGTCAAAAACTATAGAATCTAGTGTCAAAAACTCGATTCTAGCGTCAGAAACTAGATTCTAGTGTCAAAAAGTAGATCCTAGCATCAGAAACTATCTTTTAGTGTCAATAACTAGAATCTAGTGTTCGGAAACTACCATGGAATCTAGCGTCAAAATCTAGAATGTTGCTGCATCTACAATCTGGTGTCAGGAACTCCAATCGAGAGTCAGGACATGGGTTAATCCCATGCACTCATCCTGGGTACTGGGAGTGATGATTGAATGTTTCTAGAGCTCAAGGCACTGGTTACAATGGCACTATTCATATGGTGATTATTTGACTACTAGCCCTTGACTTTTAGGAAAATGGCGGCCCCCCATTAGTGAAGACTGCGGCGGCTAGGGAAATAAGCCTTTAATAGTGGCTTAAAGTCCCCTTTGGATCCTGCTCTCGGTTGGTTAAAAACGTCAATTATAATGGCATAGACGTCTGGGGCAAAAAGAAAAAAAAAATCTCCCCCTTTTTTGTCTGGAAAATGACTGAAATATAACAATAGAGAATGGGGGGTTGGGGCAGGAGAAAATGGTATGGGGGCGACTTCATCGCCCGTGTCGCTTCGCGCCACGGGAGATGAAATCGCACCCATACCATTTTTGGTTACAGGACTTATATTAGGCAAGTAAAGCATCAATAACATCAGTTGTTGTTGAAGTTGCAACAGACACGCAGCATGCATAAAGCTAAAGGTCTGACTCAGAGTTTAATGTATTCAATGATGAAATGCTGTTGGTTGAGTGGTGACACAGCTGTAGTTAGTAGCAGTGGTTCAAGTCATTTTAAATATAAGCACTTGAATTTGAAATATCGTGGGTTGTTTGGCATGCCATCATGTTTGGTGGGGCAGTCAGGGCATTTAGGAGGGCATGCCCCCTCCATGCAAATGCCTAGATCCGCCCCTGGCCCTATTGCAGCTCTAGCATCGTTTTAATTCCTACTTGTAATGTAAGAAGCCGGGTATTTTAGAGCTATCTGTCCCCTGAGGCCAATTCATCACACCAAGATGTCTTCACTATACCCCAACGGTGTGCTCTTCTTGCTCTCTCTCTCTGTCTCTCTCTCTGTCTCTCTCTCTCTCTCTCTGTCTCTCTCTCTGTCTCTCTCTGTCTGTCTGTCTGTCTGTCTGTCTGTCTGTCTGTCTGTCTGTCTGTCTGTCTGTCTCTGTCTGTCTCTGTCTGTCTCTGTCTGTCTCTCTCTGTCTCTCTCTGTCTGTCTGTCTGTCTGTCTGTCTGTCTGTCTCTCTCTCTCTCTCTCTCTCTCTCTCTCTCTCTCTCTCTCTCTCTCTCTCTCTCTCGTTCTCTCTCTCTCTCTCTACCTATGCTCACACTACAGCTAACACACTAGCAACTCACACGTTTGGTTTTATTAGTGTCAAAGAGGATCATTCGGATAGAGGGTACCTGTCCTGAAGGCAGGGTCGGATTGACCATTGGGCGTACAGGGAGGTCTCCCGGTGGGCCACGACCCGTAGGGGGCCGGTGGTATCACGCTATGATTAAAAGCACTGGTTCTAGCAACCTTTTTGATCTCAGGGCCCACTATTCATTCAGAATTTTGAGCCATGGAGCACCATTTGATGACATTTTAGCCCCCGCACAGACCCCGAAACTAAAGATTTATTTTGCTTTTTGGTCCACAATTCCAGGCTGGATTTGGGGAAACAAAACAGTCAAACATACAGATCAAAATGAGCATTCATCTTCTACATTTTCTAATTAGACTTGGGACAATTTTACTAGATGAATATTTTAACTCTTGAGAGTATTAACATGGTTTCATGTTTACGCTCTCAAAGAGTTACATCTGGTTAACCAACTATACCAGGTATAGTTGGTTAACTAAGATGAGAGAACATATTACTCCTGTCCTAGCCTCACTACATTGGCTACCGGTTGTGTTTAGAATTGATTTTAAAATTCTTTTACTTGTCTATAAAGCGCTTAATGGTCTTGCACCTTCCTACCTACATGACTGCCTACCTAAGTATGTCCCAGGCCGTCCCCTCAGGTCTTCCACTGCTGGCCTGCTTGCCTAAAATGGCAACTAAAAAACACGGTGAAGCAGCCTTTTGCTTCTATGGACCAACGGCGTGGAACAAACTCCCATTATACATTCGACAGGCAGCCTCTGTAGACATTTTTAAAGCACAACTCAAGACGTACTTCTATGCACTTGCTTTTAACTGATTCTCTGTGATTCTATATTTTATGATTTTATATTTTATGCCTTATTTCAGGTCCTCACTGTACTGCTTCTTTGATGTATTTTAATGATCTCTTTAATTTATACACACTTTTTTTGTCTTCTCTATTGCAATGTAAAGCACTTTGAGCTGCATTTTATGTCATGAAAGGTGCTATACAAATAAAGATTATTATTATTATTATTATTATTATTAGAACAGGTCCCTCGCGCGTTGGTTGTGGTGGGCCGATCTAAGGCCAGATCACGCTAAAAATGTCCCGGACGATTTTTTTTTTTCGCCCAGTCCACCACTGCATGAACGTGAAACACAGGTACAACAATGTTTCTTCCACATTAGTCGTGCTTGTTCATCACCACTATAATGCGTTCCGCATTGTCGTAGTTTATAAATACCTCCTTCATCTACAGTCCACAGTCCATGCATGCATGGTTGTCTGGGAGATGCTTGAATCCATTAATCAGCCATGCGTTCAGTGTGGCTGTCACCTAATGAACATGCCTGCATTCATCTGCATGTATTGATCCGTTTCCAATGCCATGGGATCCCTGTGGAATTCGAGGGCCTCATACTGTACATGGCAAGAATGCAAGATACCTCAGTGTCCGTTGGGTTACATTTGTATACTAGAGCCAACTTTTTTAGCCAAATATCAAAATAGACACTGTATATAGCTATATTTTTTGGCTTTTCCCCCTCTAGGTAGCTTCTACTATGATGCTGTACCATCTGTACCGTCTGCTATGATGCAGATGGTACAGAACGTTGTTGTTGTTGTCAACACAAAGAGTGTAAAAATGTCAGATCATGTGGAATGTCAGAACAGATCATCTCCATATAGTGGGATTTAAGGGTGTCAGTGCATGTGTCTTGAGTATACAGTTTTTCATGAGTTCAGATCAACATATGGAACAGGGGCGGATGTAACATTTCCCAATTGGGGGGGATGCAGCATGCATAGAGCTAAAGGTCTGACTCAGAGAGTTTTCTGTTTTCAATGATGAAATGCTGTTGGTTTAGTGGAGCTGTAGTTAGTTAGTAGCAGTAGTAGTGTTTCAAATCATTTTAAATATAAGCACTTTCATTTGAAATATCTTTGAAATTCGGGGTGTTTGCATGCCATCGTGTTTGGTGGGGCAGACTGGGCATTTAGGGGGGCATTGCCCCCCCATGCCCATGCCCATGCCCATGCCTCGATCCGCCCCTGATATGGAATGAATTCTGTCATGGCCATACATGGAGGCATGACTGACGACGATTTATAGCTAATACCATCCAGTGAGGTGCACAGTGGTACCTAGAAATCCAAATGGCTTTTCTACTAATATATTTTCCGCAGGTTCAATTCCCTTTCCACCAGCTGAGAACTGGTTCAGTTCTGAACCTGTGAGCCAGACCTCTAAAATTGGAAAGTTAATTATGAATTGAGTGTGCAAAGAAATACCCAAGTAAATTAGTATAGGCTATGGTAATCCTTTCACACTAGTAGCTTTTAACATAATTTGACATTTTGACAGCTTTTGAACATTTTCCTATATAAAGCTTAATTTTGCAAATATACAAAATGAAAATGTGTAATACGATTAATCAGTTTAGTCACTGTCCAATGGCAGTCCAAATACTTTAGTAACTGTTGCTATGCAGGTCAAGCTTTCCTGGTCAAGCTTTCCTCTTCCAACGTGCCTATTGGACAAGGCCGGATTGGGGAGGGACTTAGTGAAGAGCTAATTATGACTTGACACCCATATGAAATTGTTTTGAGGGTCAATCATCAATACTATAACTACAGTAAGCAAATGTCTGTCTGAATGTCTGTCTGTCTGTCTGTCTGAAACGAGCATAACGCATCACTGGCTGCACCAATCGCTTTGATTTTTCACACAGTCATTGACCATAACATTATAAAGAGACTGAGGAAGCCCTTTTTTCAAATTAACAGATTGTTGATTAATAATGAATTTATTGGTGCATTAGATTTCCCCATTCGGTTAACATTGGCAATTCCCTTTTCGGCCACAGGGGGAAATGCAAATAGCAAAACAAACACGCACACACGCGCACGCGCTCACACACACACACACACACACACACACACACACACACACACACACACACACGTGCGCGCGCACGCACGCACGCACGCACGCACACACGCGCACGCACGCACACACACATACACACACACACACTTTCTGACTGGCCATTGCAGTTTCTGTGCAAAAGTGTGCATTAAAGCAATCCTTAATCAAAATACTTGCATCTTTGGTGATATCACATTACCCACACAGTACATCGTTTGGTGTTCATACACTCAACAAAAATATAAACGCAACACTTTTGTTTTTGCTCCCATTTTTCAGGGGATGGACTTAAAGCCCTAAAATTCATTCCAGATATACAATATAACCATTTCTCTCAAACACTGTTCACAAATTTGCCTAAATGTGTGATATTGAGCACTTCTGTTTTGTTAAGATAATCCATCCCACCTCACAGGTGTGCCACATTAAGATGCAGGTGTGACATCATGATTAGTGCACAGGTGTACCCCAGACTCTCCACAACAAAAAGACACCTGAAATGTGCAATTTTCTTTTGCCTTATTGGGTGTATGGGCCTCCGAACCAGTCAGTATCTGGTGTGACCACCATTTGCCTCATGCAGTGCAACACATCTTCTTCGCATAGAGTTTATCAGATTGTCAATTGTGGCCTGTGGAATGTTGCTCCACTCCTCTTCAATGGCTATGTGAAGTTGCTGGATATTAGTGGGAACTGGTATGCGCTGTTGAAATGGTAATAATGTGGTAATATTGTGTTATTACCATTTTTACAGTGTGTACCAGTTCCCACTAATATCCAGCAACTTCACACAGCCATTGAAGAGGAGTGGACCAACATTCCACAGGCCACAATTGACAATCTGATAAACTCTATGCGAAGAAGATGTGTTGCACTGCATGAGGCAAATGGTGGTCACACCAGATACTGACTGGTTCGGAGGCCCATACACCCAATAAGGCAAAAGAAAATTGCACATTTCAGGGTGTCTTTTTGTTGTGGAGAGTCTGGGGTACACCTGTGCACTAATCATGATGTCACACCTGCATCTTAATGTGGCACACCTGTGAGGTGGGATGGATTATCTTAACAAAGCAGAAGTGCTCAATATCACACATTTAGGCAAATTTGTGAACAGTGTTTGAGAGAAATGGTTATATTGTATATCTGGAATGAATTTTAGGGCTTTAAGTCCATCCCTGAAAAATGGGAGCAAAAACAAAAGTGTTGCGTTTATATTTTTGTTGAGTGTATATTCACAACGGGTAAGGTCCTAGTATTAGTAAATGATTATTACCCTTCCACAGCTAGGAGTAGCTTTTTCATTTGCGTCCGGACCCTCAAAGTATTCTACTTGGCCGGTTTAGGTAATGACTACCAGTGACGTAATTAAGAGTCCTTTATAATTAGTGTCAAAAATATTATCTCTTGAAGGAGATTCTGAAAGAAAAAAACAATTAAGAGAATATTAAAAATATTAATTGTTTTAGATCTCTCGCTTGAAACCAAATGGACCCGCAAGGGTTCTAACTGTTTCTAACAGTGTAGCTTGTTGAAAATTAAATAATTCAGATGTTTACGTATAATTTTAGAGTCTAAAACTCTATGTTGAAAATTACATTACATTCAGATGTTTACAATCTACACAGTTAGAAAATGTATAGAAGAGTTTTTATTTTTGACCAACATTTTTGCCAGCTATCTCTCCTAAATCGTGGACACAAATTTGGGTTTGTTTGGGTATGCAATTAAAACAAATGGTGGTCTGTGGCTAAAATGCAGAATAAATATTGGGCCCTGGTATGAAAATGGTTGAAAACCGCTGCTATAGAATAGATCAGGGGTGGCCAACCTGTGGCTCGCGAGCCGCATGCGGCTCTTCAGCTGGTAACATGTGGCTCTTAAGGGGCTTCCATATGAAACCATCAAAAACCTTTTTTTTTATACCAGGGCCCACCATTTATTCAGAATTTGAGCCATGGACTACCATTTGATGACATTAGCTCCACAGACCCCAAAGCTAAAGATTTTGTTTACTTTTGTCAACAATTCCAGGCTGGATTTCAGAGAAAACAAAACAGTCAAACATACAGATCAAAATGACCATTAATCTTCTACATCCTCTAGTTGTGTAGACTTGGGCTAATTCACATGATGAATATTTTACACTCCTTGAGAGTGTAAACATGAAACCAAATGGACCCGCAAGGGTCCATTTGGTTTCATGTTTACGCTCTCAAAGAGTTACATCTGGCTAACCAACTTTCCATCATTTAGCCTGGGGACCACCTGGAATCCTCTTTGATGTGGCTCTTTGCAGTAACACAATGAAAAACGTGGCTCTTAGTCTGTGACCGGTTGGCCAACCCTGGGATAGATGCATCTAGTGCTGGACAAGTACTTGTTTTTAAATGAATCACTATGTAATTTATTTACAATGACACAACATGTCAATAACAACTGACAAAAAACTTTCCGGGGACGACCAGTGGTCCTTGAAAGGGTTCCACGTGGTCCCCAGTTAAGTTGGTTAACCAGGTGTAACTCTTAAGAACGTAAAAATGAAACCAAATGGACCCTTGGTTGGGTCCATTTGGTTTCATTTTTACACTCTGAATTAGCCCAAGTCTACACAACCAGAGAATGTACTGTATTAGATTAATGGCCATTTTGATCCGTATGTTTGCCTGTTTTGTTTGCCAAATCCAGCCTGGAATTGTGGACAAAAGCAAAAGAAATCTTTAGGTTTGGGATCTGTGGGGCTAAAATGTCATCAAATGGTGGTCCTCGCTCCGTGGCTCAAATGCTGAATAAATAGTGGGCCCTGGTATCAAAAAGGTTGAAAACCTCTGGTGTAGGTGAAAAATGACACTAGATACTGTATTGGGAGGAAGGCCTTGCTTTGACAAATGACTACCACAAGGTGGTGCTGTCCTCCTCTGGAAACGCATTGGGACTGCAGTCTCTCCAGCAGCTTTCTAGAATGTGCCTTGTCATGAGAATCATGGGAAGCGACTCTTCCCTCTCTACCCAAGTCTGACACTTCATATTTCACCTATATCAGGGGTTTTCAACCTTTTTGATCCCAGGGCCCACTATTTATTAAGCATTTGAGCCACGGACCCCCATTTGAGGCCACACAGACCCCAAAACTAAAGATTTATGTTGCTTCTATCCATGACCATGAATCTTCTACTTGTGTAGACTTGGACGAATTCACATGATATGAATATTTTAACTCTTGAGAGGGTAAAAATGAAACCAAATGGACCCGTAAGGGTCCATTTGGTTTCATTTAACCAGAGTTACATCTGGTTAAACACCTTAGCTTGGGACCACCTGGGACCCTCTTAAGGACCACTGGTGGTCACCGGACCACTGGTTGAAAACCACTGACCTATATCCAACTGCTGGGAATACAAGTGCTTTGCTTGAATATATTTATTTTAATGAGATTATTATTACCGGTAATTATGATAGTATCGTTTTCCTTTTCATTTAATAACAAAGGTCTATAGTTCTTATTTTCAGCATTTCTCCCATCTCTTCTTATTTCTATGCATATAGGAGTAACATCTCAGGTTGGTAAGCTACGGGGCTGAAGTAAGTTAAATAATTATAAATGTGACGAGGGCTAATACTATAAATCTGCCATTATCAGATAAGGAAGATTAATTGCTTTTGTAATCCAAGTAGGGGCCTACATGATTCCTCATTCTAAGCAGAAAACCTCTGTAGACCCGCCACATGTTTTATAAGCCCGATTTACAGTACGGACTACTGATACGAGGTTGATGTTGCACGTAAAAATTCAGAATGCTTAAAGATGGATTGCCATGAATTTTTCCTACCCTAAAACATGATCATCAAGTATTAATGTTACATGAAAAGTAAGATTTTTTTCCCCCAAAAAAGTGTAGTGTTTGTTAAACTGTCATTTTTATGATTCCACCCTACCAGTTCATTAAGTATGCCTGGTTTGCCTGGTGGGTGGTGATGGGTGAAGATCCACCTGAACTGAAGCCACACCCACAGCTTTAGTTGCATGATAAAGGGGGAGGAGTTAGGGGAGGGGCTGAGCATATATGATGTCACTATATTGAAGTTTTTTTCATTGGCACGTTTGACTGGAAAGGTTCAGCTAGGCCCCAGGAAGAAACCCTAAATACAAAGGGAAGACATCATTGCACATAAAAAACACACCAAGGGGTCTATTTACATGCTGTCACCACATCTACAAAATTGGAAAAAATACAAAAATCACGGCACCCACTCTTTAAATCCCTGACCGATATCACATGCAGTATAAAATCTAGGCAATATGACACATGCATCACACAAACGTACAGCACATGTATGGCCAATATGAACACACAAGTTCCTGGGCAAAATATGGTATTATTACCTGACAGGTAGGGGCGCATATAGTATTTACCTTTTTGCTCCGCTTAAATGAGCATGACTCAATATTAAGACAGTGTGTGATGCATCTCCGCCCGCACGTCCCTTGTTAAATGGTTTAGAAAATTGCACGGGGGGGGGGGGGGGGGGGTTGGGGGGCGGCGGTGCGGGCGGGGGGGGGGGGTGTGTGGGGAGGTGGAGGATTAATGTGATTAAAAGGCATTGAGCAATGCCACTGCACCTCTCTTCCTCATGCTTCCCCCCCCCCATAGTATCATGGCCCCACCATGCAAATGTCAGGCCGGTGGTAAGCAGACCGACCGCGGCCCTTTTTGCATGCATGTGGTGGGGTCTCGCTGTGAGAGAGAGAGAGAGAGAGAGAGAGAGAGAGAGAGAGAGAGAGAGAGAGAGAGAGAGAGAGAGAGACAGAGAGACCCCTTGACATTGCTTTGAGCGGCGGTCCTCCTGTTAAGAAGAGCAGGCTTCCACGTGGGTCGAATAGTCATGTTCTGGACGCTTAAGGCTGACGGACGGGATGGATTGTTGGAAGGCTGGCCTTGTGTAGTCTGTGTGTGTGTGTGTGTGTGTGTGTGGGGGGGGGGGGGGGGGGTGGCAGGACAAGGGCAAGATGGAGCATCCCTTTAGCCATGAGTAAAGCGGCGATGGCGGCAACCCCTCCCTTCCCTCCCTTCCCCTCCCTTCCTCGTCAGTCCTCTTTCCTTCCCTTCTTCTTCCTCCTCTCACGGCCCTCGGTGGCCTCCTGGCCGTCCCCGTGCAGTCATTTCAATCTAAATGCAAATTTCATCAACCTCCCCACTAAAAAAGACTGATATTAGTATCAAAGCCAATGTGTTACGGCTGTGTGGCACGGACATGTCACTCTCAATAGTGTGCCCGTCCACGGAAACCTGCCAATCTCTCTCTCTCTCTCTCACTGCAGTCGAGACTGGATCTTTGCTCTCCACTTTTCCTCTCTCTTTCTCTCTGTTCCTTCCCTTTCTTTGGCTCACTCTCTCCATCTGTCTCACATTTCGCACTCTCTCTGTCTCCCTCTCTTCTCTCTCTCTTTCACCTCCTCCTCCTGTTTCTGTCCATCTTAACCCACCGACCGCGATCGCGTGTTCGTCCTTATCTGCTATATGCCACGGCTCAAACCAGTGCAATTGTTAAAAAAAAACATATATCTATTTTGAAGCGCCAGATCTCCTAAACAGGATGTGTGATGACGTCATGCTGTTTCTGGTGTCTTGACTAACCTGTCCTCTCACAATCCCAGCAAAAAGTTCCGGGTCAAAAGTCAGGAAGTGACGTCTAGCCCTAGTTGATTTACCCGTGCGCCCATGCACGACATTCAGGGGCAGATTCTCAGGAGAGGCTTTTGAATGCATTGGATTGAATGGGTGTGAATGGAACAAAAAAAAAAGTCGCGGCAATTCTGTTCCTAATGAAAGTCAGCAACGGGATCTTTATCAGATGATGCGCTCGGAGTAATAGCTGGATTAAAGAATGAAATCTACATTTCGTCGTTTTCTGTGGCTTCGTCGTTACCGGCGGACGGCACCGAGCACAACGACCGCAACTTCGGCTGTCCAGGAGTTAAATGTCTGTCACTGTTGTAGCGTTTTTTGCAGTTTGCCCCTCTCTCTCTTCCACGCTGCATTAAGTGCATTCCTTCACACCTGGCCTCATGTATAACTGTTGTTAATAGAGGCTCATTATCTGTCCATATGTTGGCTTTGGCCCCGGCCCTCTCTCTCTCTCTGTCTCTCTGTCTCTCTCTCTCTCTCTCTCTCTCTGTCTCTGTCTCTGTCTCTCTCTCTCTCTCTCTCTCTCTCTCTCTCTCTCTCTCTCACCCTTGAAGGGTTTGGCTGCCACCCTGAACAACGGAACACATGCTCAATAGCGCCCAGCTCTACTTCTGTAGTCACATGCCAGCTAGGGGAGAAGTACCATTCTGTACTGTACTTGGTGGTGTTTTAACTTTCATTGAAAAAATAGCAGGCGTTCAAGACTCATAGCGTGCCACAGAGTGACGCGCTATGAGCCGCGAACGTCTGCTATTTTTGGGGGAGAATGTGAGAAGAGCAGCACAAATCTTTCAGTATGTTCTTTCAGAGCGAATGTTTTGTAGTATCTATAATGTAAAACACATCAATTATGGTTTGTGTATATATCTTATAAACTGAGAGAGCGAGAGAGAGGCATGTGACTATTCCTTGTGCTGTTATATTCATGCCGACTGGCATATCATAATGTACTGAATGTAATGAGAGATTTAACATACACTATGCATGAAGTACTCATTGTGCACAATGGTACGCTTTTTTAAAATAGGGTGAATGAATGTTTTCCGATAATGATATACAACCCCAAATCCGTTGAAATTGGGACGTTGTGAAAAATGTCAATAAAAACAGAATGCATTGATTTGTAAATCGTTTTCAACCTATATTGAGTTTAATACACTACAAAGACAGTATATTTAATGTTCAAACTGATAAACTTTATTGTTTTTTGAAATTATACAATCTTTTGTAAATTGATCCCTGCAACACGTACCAAAAAAGTTGGGACGGAGGCAACAAAAGACTGGGAAAGGTCATGAATGCACAAATAACGCCTGTTTGGAACATTCCACAGGTAAACAGGTTAATTTTAAACAGTTTAATATTGTTATTGAGTATAACGGGACCATCCCAGTCGCTCACAATCAAAGATGGGGCGAGGTTCACCACTTTGTGAACAATTCTGTGAGAAAATCATCTAACGATTTAAAAACAATGTTTCTCAACATTCAATTGCAAGGAATTTGGTGATTTCATCATCTACAGTCCATAATATAATCAAAACATTCAAATAATCTGAAGAACGTGCTATACTAAAGCATCAAGGCTGAAAACCAACATCTAGCACTTGTGACCTTTGATCCCTCAGGTGGCTCTGCATTAAAAACTGACATCATTGTGTAAAGGATATCGTCACCTTCTTAAAATAATCGCCTAAGTCATTTTTTCCAGGTTTTTCAGGAAACACACAAAACTCCCCCAAAAATTTTTTGGGGGTGTTTTGTGTGTTTCCTGAAAAACCTGGAAAAAATGACTTAGGCGATTATTTTAAGAAGGTGACGATATTACTGTGTGGACTCAGGAACACTCAGAAAACCATTGTCAGTTTACAGAATTTGACGCTACACCTGCGATTGCAAGTTAAACTCTACCATGCAAAGCAAAGCCATACATCAGAAAGGTTGGTTTGAAAAAACAACTAGAAAAACAACCAGAAATGCCTTCTCTGGGTACAATATCATTTAAAATGGTTATACACAAAGTGGAAAAGTGGGCTGTGGTCTGATGAGTCCACATTTCTAATGATAGTGGACCCAGAGAAGGCATTTCTGTTTTTTTTCAAACCAACCTTTCTGATGTATGGCTTTGCTTTTCGATGGTAGATTTTTAACTTGCAATTGCAGGTGTAGCGACAAATTATGTAAACTGACAATGGTTTTCTGAGTGTTCCTGAGTCCACACAATAATATCCCTTACACAATGATGTCAGTTTTTAATGCAGAGCCACCTGAGGGATCAAAGGTCACAAGTGTTTGGTGTTGGTTTTCGGCCTTGACGCTTTAGTATAGCAAGTTCTTCAGATTCTTTGAATGTTTTGATTATATTATGGACTGTAGATGATGAAATCACCAAATTCCTTGCAATTGAATGTTGAGAAACATTGTTTTTAAACCGTTGAATGATTTTCTCACAGAATTGTTCACAAAGTGGTGAACCTCGCCCCATCTTTGATTGTGAGCGACTGGGATGGTCTTGTTATACTCAATAACGATATTAAACTGTTTAAAATTAACCTGTTTACCTGTGGAATGTTCCAAACAGGCGTTATTTGTGCATTCATGACCTTTCCCAATCTTTTGTTGCCCCCGTCCCAACTTTTTTGGTACGTGTTGCAGGGATCAATTTACAAAAGATTGTATAATTTCAAAAAACAATAAAGTTTATCAGTTTGAACATTAATTATATTGTCTTTGTGTTGTATTCAACTGAATAGAGGTTGAAAACGATTTGCAAATCAATGCATTCTGTTTTTATTTACATTTTACACAACGTCCCAATTTCAACGGATTTGGGGTTGTAGATTTCCAAAGAATTGTAGGTCTATAGTGGAGCAAAAAAGTACAATATTTGCCTCTTGAGGTGTAATGGAATAGAAATATTGAAAACGTAAATATGCCACTCAACAAGTAAACTACCTCAAATATCTTATATAACACTTGATGACGTGAATAGACGTGAGGAGACCTTTATGGCTGATATCATGAGTAATAGCTCGCACTGCTCACACACAAGCTTGCATTCTACCGAGTGCTGATCTAGTTTTGGTTACATTTGTACAGTATACTTTAAAGGCGAGACAAGGAATAGTGGTGTGCGATAGAGGAAGAAGAATAGTGGTGTGGGATAGAGGAATAGTGGTGTGGGATAGAGGAATAGTGGTGTGGGATAGAGGAAGAGGAATAGTGGTGTGGGATAGAGGAAGAAGAATACTGGTGTGGGGTAGAGGAATAGTGGTGTGGGATAGAGGAAGATGAATAGTGGTGTGGGATAGAGGAATAGTGGTGTGGGATAGAGGAAGAGGAATAGTGGTGTGGGATAGAGGAAGAAGAATAGTGGTGTGGGATAGAGGAAGAGGAATAGTGGGTGTGGGATAGAGGAAGAGGAATAGTGGGTGTGGGATAGAGGAAGAGGAATAGTGGGTGTGGGATAGAGGAAGAAGAATAGTGGTGTGGGATAGAGGAATAGTGGTGTGGGATAGAAGAAGATGAATAGTGGTGTGGGATAGAGGAAGAGGAATAGTGGTGTGGGATAGAGGAAGAGGAATAGTGGTGTAGTGGTGTGGGATAGAGGAAGAGGAATAGTGGTGTGGGATAGAGGAAGAGGAATAGTGGTGTAGTGGTGTGGGATAGAGGAAGAGGAATAGTGGTGTGGGATAGAGGAAGAGGAATAGTGGTGTAGTGGTGTGGGATAGAGGAAGAGGAATAGTGGTGTGGGATAGAGGAAGAAGACTAGTGGTGTGGGATAGAGGAAGAAGACTAGTGGTGTGGGATAGAGGAATAGCGGTGTGGGATAGAGGAATAGCGGTGTGGGATAGAGGAATAGCGGTGTGGGATAGAGGAATAGCGGTGTGGGATAGAGGAATAGCGGTGTGGGATAGAGGAATTGAGGGAGACAGAGGAGCAGAGCCAGAGAGGAGCAGAGACAGAGCTCCAGAGGTTGTTAACATGCAGGTTGCATATTTCTGAATTGCAGAGCAGCCTTATCTTGCCGGTGCTGGGTCACTGAAGCTCTTCCTTTCTCTCTGTGCATGCGCATGCACAAAGTGTGTGTGTGTGTGTGTGTGTGTGTGTGTGTGTGTGTGTGTGTGTGGTGTGTGTGTGTGTGTGTGTGTGTGTGTGTGTGTGTGTGTGTGTGTGTGTGCGCGTAGTGGAATGCATGCTTAGGGGTGTGTGTGTGCGCCTGTGTGCGCGTGCGTTATGTGATCATGCTGGGTTGCGACGACGTTGGATGCACGCAAGAATGCGCGTGTGCATGTGCGTGCCTGCATGTACAAACGTACACGTGTGTGCACGTGTGACCACGCCGCTAATCGTAGGAAATGTGGGAGGGTCTCCCTCTCTCTCTCTCTCTATCCCCTCTCCCTCCATAGCGCTCTCTCTCTCTCTCTCTCTCTCTCTCTCTCTCTCTCATTCTTTCGTTTTCTCTCCCCCTCTCTCTCTCTTTCTCGCACTGCAGCAAAGAACCGCTCATCAAACTGCAACACACATCTCACAGAAGCCCTCAGATACAGCAGTAGCAGCAGCAGCAGCAGCAGCAGCAGAGCCATGGGCCTCCTCCTCCTCCTCCTGCACACACAAACACAACATGGCATGGCACACGGTGTCAGCCACCAGCAATGGTGCATATTCTGCTGCCTGGCCAGCCGTCCGGACGTGTTTTCGGGCCCACAGATGATGCACCCCTATCCCCCAAGATTAAGGAGGGAAGGAGGGATATGGGTGTGTGTGGGGGGTGTTGCACATCTCTGTCATACGCCTGTCCTTAGGAGGTCAGATACCCAGGGGCGGATTGGCCATCTGGATTTCAGGTAGTTTTCCCGGTGGCCTGCGCCACCTAGTGGTCTGCTGGACAAGATCCAAAATGCACTAGTGGCACTTCCAAAATGCACTAGAATGCGCTAGATGCTCTGCCTGGAACATACAGATCAAAATGACCATTAATCTTCTACATTCTCTAGTTGTGTAGACTTGGGGATAATTCACATGATGAATATTTTAACTCTTGAGGGCGTAAAAATGAAACCAAATGGACCCGCAAGGGTCCATTTGGTTTCATTTTTACGCTCTCAAAGAGTTACATCTGGTTAACCAGCTGCCACCCCCCAGGGTGGCCTGGCAAAGGCAAAATTGTCCCGGTGGGAAAATATGTGCCAATCCGCCCCTGCAGATACCTGTCACAAAGCTATAGCTTTGTACACGTTTGATGCCGATCACGTAATGCCTGATTTATGTCTCGGTTGTGCGCCAATGAAATAAATAAAAATAATAAAGCTTGTAGATCGGCTATTTGCCGTATGAGACTCCGGCTACAACTATAGTAGTATACATGCGGAAATCTGGATTACACACTTGAAAGCTGACCTCAAGGTGAAATGTAGAAAATGGGGCATTTGTGACAAAAATCAAGGACATTATGTATCATGTCACAGGAATCAAGGTAGATTGATGCCCAATGTGTTTTGGTGTGGAATTCTCCTTTAATGTCATTATCTGTAACATACTTATTTACACTGGATGTGCAAGGCTATTACACAGTTACCAGCATGTAGATGGCATCAGTGCAGTTTAAGCTCATGTGCAGCTGGTTAACCAGATGTAACTCTTTGAGAGCGTAAAAATGAAACCAAATGGACCCTTGCGGGTCCATTGGGTTTCATTTTTACGCCCACAAGAGTTAAAATATTCATCATGTGAATTAGCCCAACTTAGTCTATACACAACTAGAGAATGTAGAAGATTAATGGTCATTTTGATCTGTATGTTCCAGGCAGAGCATCTAGCGCATTCTAGTGCATTTTGGAAGTGCCACTAGTGCATTTTGGATCTTGGCAGTTGGAAACACTGCCTCCAGCAGCGCGAGCGCACTAGTTTGCCTGGCCTGGGTCTGGCACCCTGGCCTGCCCTGGACTTAAATAAATAAATAAAAATAAAAATAAAAAATAAAGTCCAGGCCACTAGGTGGCGCAGGCCACCCCGAAAACTCCCTGTACTCCAGATGGCCAATCCGCCCCTGGCAGTCATATAGAACAGCTCCAGGTTGAATGGAATGATACTGAGAGAGACAGAGAGAGAGGAGAGAGCATGTGGCATTTCTGCACTTGAAGGTTAGATGTGATGTGCATCCCTCCTGGGACGGCTCCTCAAGGAGCTCTCTCAGGGGCGGATCTAGGCATAGGCATGGGGGGGAGCAATGACCCCCTAAATGCCCAGTCTGCCCCACCAAACACGATGGCATGCAAAACAACCCACGTTATTTCAAATTAAAGTGCTACTTTACTACTACTGCTACTAACTAACTACAGTTGTGGCATCACTAAACCAACAGCATTTCATCATTGAGAACAGACAACTCACATCGGCCGATAGCAGCATATCGGGCGACGGTCGAAGAAGTGGGCGTGGCAAATTGCTGAGATTTTCGGCCAAATCGGCCGATGCTTGGCCGGGGATAGCCAATCGGAGCCAAGTGCTGCTTTTTCCCCCCACTCGACGCCAAACCATTCGGCGCATTTTGGTTCCTATATAGTTCCCGCCCCACTTCCTCCTCCACCCTGCTTTATTTTTCAGTGCACCACAACGTCGTCCTTTACGGTACTCATTTTGCATGCCATTCTAAGCGAGAATTTACGGTAATGACCGGTTTACGGTTTGTCCATCGCCCGCTTTTAAAACGTACTGTCAGACATTTAAGCTTTATCCACTTGCCAAAAGTCCTGTAACTGAAAATGTTATGGGTGCGACTTCATCGGCCGTGGCGCGAAGCGACACGGCCGATGAAGCCGCCCCCATACCATTTTCTCCTGCCCCCCCCCCAATTAGGAAATGTTACATCCGCCCCTGAGCTCTCTACTGGTGGCAAGGCCTGCTGTTTAAGCCCTAGATGGCTCTTCTGTTGATCTCCCGATCTGTCGCACGGCCAGTGCGCCACTGAAAATAGCCGATCTACATTATACCCGCTGCTGGTAGACCAGCTATTTTCGGAGCGTGAGCTTGAAGATCGCCTTATTCATCAGCATGCGAACAACCTTGGCACGATGGCGTGCAAAATCGAGTGTAATGCAAATGCGTTAGTATACAGGGGGGGGGGGGATAGGATACGTTTGCCAGATCCAGGCGAGTGTATTTTCAGCCTGCCTGCCGAGTCGACGCCGGCTTAGCTTAAGCAGCCCCCTTGGCCCTTGATGACGACACGCCAACGTAAACGTGTGAAATGAGAGCTGGTGCGGTCGGAGGCTTGCGTATATGCAGATGATGGATGAGACTGCAACATCCCACCGCCCCCGCTACCCCGACCCTCAAAAATCATCATAGTAGTTATTTATTCATTTTTTTGGTTTCCATTCATGGTTAAGGTTGGCCTTACGGTCTCTCTCTAGTTGGGTCAAAGGCTCTTAATAACATTTAAAGGTCTGCAGTGATGTATGGGCAGGTTATTGGGAAAATGTAGTAAGCTACACTACTTGTTAGTCTTGTAAACATGTAGTAAGATACATTACTTGTTACTCTTGAAAAAATGTAGTAAGCTACACTACAAGCTAAGCTATCCCCAGAAAATTGTAGTAAGCTACACTACAAGTTACGGGAAAATGCAGTTAAGCTATGTAGCTTAGCTACTTGTAACAAGTTACTGCCCATCAATGAATAGGTCTGCCATGTTTAGTCCACTGACTATGGCCTGATTTACACTGGTAGCCAAATTCAGCCTGAATCAGATATGATTCAGGAATCTGATTAACTTAAATCAGTCATGCATGCTGTTGGACCAGTCGGATTTCTATCTTGAAGTGACACATCTCATTCAGGTTAAAAATCACGCCTATATGATTCGAGTCCCCACTGTACTTGACTTTATTCCCAACCAGTGTGTGTATATATATATACGTTGGCATGGTTTATTTTAATGAAATCGTGCTGTTACATGCATTTCATTACAGCATGGAAAATATATGTGCAGACTTGCGTCACGCATGCAGGCGGAAAGACCTTTTTAATGGGTTTGAAGAAAATGAAGCAGAATTACACTCATAGGTGATTTTAGGCTATCTCAGCAGGGGAGGCACTTATAGACCTGTAACTCTCGACCTGTAACTCTGTTAAAATGAAGCCAAATGGACCATTTTAACACCCTCAAGATAATTTTCAAGAATCCAGGCAATTAGAAAATGTAGAAGAATTGTTATTTTGACCAACGTTTTGCCAGTTATCTCTCCTAACTTGTGGACAAATATACTTGAAAATACCTTAGTTTTGGTTCCGAGAGGCTAAACTCGGCATCAAATGGTTGTCCTCCGTGGCTAAAGTGCAGAATAAATATTGGGCCCTAAATATTGGGCCCTTTTGGGTCAACTGACAAGTGACCCAAAAAACAAAACATTTTACCTTTTTCCAACTTTTTTTGGCCATCAGGTTGGGCAAGTCCTAAAATCGCCCATGATTACACTAAGTCAGGGGTTTTCAACAGGTGGTCCGGGGACCACCAGTGGTCCTTGAGAAGGTTCCAGGTGGTCCCCAGGCTAAATGATGGAAACCAAATGGACCCGCAAGGGTCCATTTGGTTTCATTTTTACACTCTCTAAAATGTTCTAAAACACTCTAAAATGTTCTGAATTATTACGACTTAATTAACTCATTGACCGCGATCGGATCTTCTTTGTTTCCTCTCCATTGCCGCGGCTCAAACCAGTTCGATCGGTAAAAAAGCCCTTATTTTGAAGCTCAGATCTCCTAAACAGGATGTGCTGTTTCTGTTATGCTGTGTCTGTTGTCTTGCCTAATCGATCATCTGGCGATCTGCCCATATACATCCGGGTCACAAGTCAGGAAGAGCCGTGTAGCGCTAGTTGATTCACCAGTGCGACAACCCCATTCAGAGCGAAAACACAGGAGAGCCGTTTGAATGCATTGGATTGAATGGGAGTGAATGGGACAAAAAAAAAAGAGTTGTCGCTCAATTCTGTTCCAAATGAAAGTGAGCAACGGGATCATCATCAGACGATGCGCTGGGACTAATAGTTGGATTAAAGAATGAAATCTACATCTCGTCGTGATACGAGCCGTCCGCGTGACCGGCAGTGGGGTTCTCCACGGGAGGTCCACGAGCAGCGCGTCTTCGGCAGAAAAACTATTAAGAAGTTTACACTGTTTTGTTTGCAAAATCCAGCCTGGAGTTGTGGACAAAAATCAAAAGAATTCTTTAATTATAGGTCTTTGGTGTGAAAATGTAATCAAATGGTGGTCTGTGGCTCAAATGCTGAATAAATGGTGGTCCCTGGAGTCAAAAAGGTTGAAAACCCCTGCACTAAAGTAATTAATGACTGTTCTGTTGTGCCTTATTCTGACCTGTGTTCCATGGTCCCATGATTCCGTGACAACTACCCCCCCCCCCCCTCCCCCCCCCCCCCCCCCCCCCCCCCCCCCCCCAATATACCATCTCTTCATCATCAAACCTTCATCGGTGGGATTCTGTGTGTTGTGTTTGGCGTGCACGACGTCCCCTCCGCCTCCCGTCTCTTCTGCATGGCTGGCTCATTTTTTTTCGACTGGCCGCGGCGTGAGTCAGGGCTCCTGCGGTGGACTGGGGAGCAGGGGCGGATGTACAAATTCCCAATTGGGGGGGCGGGGGGGGCAGGAGAAAATGGTCCGTGGCGGGGGGGCAGGAGAAAATCGCCCGTGTCGCGAAGCCGCCCCCATACCATTTTCAGTTACATGACTTATATTAGGCAAGTAAAGCATCAATAATAACATCAGTCTCAACGGACACACAGCATGCATAAAGCTAAAGGTCTGACTCAGAGAGTTTTCTGTTTTCAATGATGAAATGCTGTTGTTGGTTTAGTGGTGCCACAACTGTAGTTAGTTAGTAGCAGTATAGTAGTGTTTCAAATACTTTCAAATATAAGCACTGAAATATCTTTGCATGGTTGTTTGGCATATCATGTTTGGTGGGGCAGTCTAGGCATTTAGGGGGGCAAATTTGCCCCCCAATGCCCATGCCTAGATCCGCCCCTGCTGGGGAGGATGAGTGAGGAACCCATGGGTCTGTGCGCGTGGGGTGGCGAGGAGGGAGGGAGGGAGGGGGCAACAGAGGAGAGGAGCTGGCTGAAGTGAAGGCCCTGAGGCGCTCTGTGTGTGTGTGTGTGTGTGTGCGCCAGCGTGCGTGCGTACGTATTGGGGGGGGTGGGGAGGTGGGGGGGAGGCTGGCAGAGAGCTGGAAGGGTGGGTGGTTAATCTACTTGTTACTCAGTGCCAACATGTGCACGTGTTTCACAGCTCCCGTGCCTGGTTATTTGTTCCACAACTTTGCATACTCTACACATACTTTGCTCACTTTCCTGGTGGATGAACAGAAGCGCATGAATACACGCACATTTATTTACGATATACGTAAGAATCATTTGAAATAATTCTTACATTGCCTTTAATTTGTATATAATTTCTCCTTCAAGTGATGCTGAACTGTAGAACATTAGATAACTTGGCATCCGGTAACATGAATGATGAGAGACACTTGACCTTTTCTAATGGCTATAGGGTTTTTTGGTTGTTGCGTAGAATCTTATGTGCTAATAGTGTTATTTCAAGGCATGCAAGAATGGATGAAGCAGTCTCATGTGTCTTTGACGCAAAGCCAGAAATCATGGCATGGCAGCCAATCAGGTCTGGGGCCTGGCATGTAGGCCAAAAGCCTACACCACCACACCTGGGCCTGGGCTTACCAAATAATTAAACATAATAATAAAAACCTGCAATTCAAAAAGCCCAGAAATCACCTGATCCCCCAAATAAAAATGTTACTGTACTCCCCTGCTTTCTTCATCATGAGTTGAAGCTCTTGATGGCTGTTTTTAATTTATTATGTGTAATTATTTGGTATAAGCCCAGGTAGAGTAAAGGGGAAATGCAAGTCAGCACCATGATCATAATAGAAACATACAGGCAGACAAAACAGAACTATTATTTTTATTATAATAAAAAATATATATTATTTTTTTCATGGAGCCCGAGGCCCGACCTGGCCCTACCACCATTTTGGGACATTTTAGCCCCACAGACCCCAAAACTAAAGATTTCTTTTGCTTTTGTCCACAATACCACGCTGGATTTGGGAAACAAAGCAGGCAAATTAACAAACAGATGCAAGTGACCATTAATCTTCTATATAGTTGTGTAGACTTGGGGTAATTCAGAGATGATGAATATTTTAACTCTTGAGAGCGTAAAAATGAAACCAAATCCACACGCAAGGGACCAGATGTAACCAAATGGACCCGCAATGAACCCGCAAGGGTCCAGATGTAACTCTCAGGAGTTACATCTAACCAACTTAGCTGGGGACCACCTGGAACCCTCCCACGGACCACTGGTGGTCCTTGGACTTCCGGTTGAAAACCAGTGATTTAGACAGGTCGCTCCTCCTTTGTCCTGGACTATGATAGACAGTCTCTCCCATATTGGACGTCCCTCTCCTCATAGTTCCTGGATGGAGGCTATGATAAAGAGAGAGGATAAAGCACGGGGGTGTGTCGCAGGCTGGTTCCGGAGGTTTGCACATGCTCAGTGTAAACAGGAACTGCAATGGTGGAATGTACCAGCAGAGGCGCTAGATAGAAATCCCATGACTTGTGATCTACTCTGTGCTTGTGATGTAAATAATGAGATCCAGGGTAGTTGTGAATTAAACAGCATCACTCTTCCCTTTTCAAACATTTGATATCATCCACAGCACTTGAATAAACAGTATGCACGTTTCTTTGTCATTTCACAAAAATACAAGTTGAACACATGTAGGCTACTGCAATCAACAATAAGGAAAATCTACAAAAGAAAAATATACAAAACATTTCCATGTAGGGCATTTGCCCTTGTCTTTCAGTCTGTTATAAACAGCTTTTTCCCTCCACACAGTAGTTAAATTGACATAATGTTTAAACTAAAGACAGAAGCATTATAGTATTCTCTTTTTATTTATATATTTTATTATTTCAGTTCAGGGTCAGTAACTCTAGCGCCTCTGCTGAAACATTCCATCATAGCAGTTCCTGTTTACACTGAGCATGTGCAAACCTCCGGAACCAGCCTGCGCCACGCCCCCGTGCTTTATCCTCTCTCTTTATCATAGGATGGAGGGAGAGGGGCAGAGTTGAAGAACCAAGATGGAAGGAGGAGGTGAAGTTTGAAGGGGGACGGGCTGAGAGTGTTTGATGGGCTTCAGGCTCTGCTGGAGGAACGTAGGGTGACCAGATGTCCCTCTTTGCGTGGGACAGTCCCTCATTTTCAAGATTTTTGAAGCGTCCCACAAATTGAGACTCTGTCCCACATTGTGACTGACAGACATCAGTGTTCAAAATGCCCCTAATAATTTGTAGTTGGATTTCTGTTGTATCATTTCTTGCTGTGTTTTTTTTTTTTTTTTTTTTTTTTTAAGAATTCCCCCATGGTACCACTATATTTCCACACTCACTCTAGAGAGGCCGCATCGCATACTGTCGTATCAAAAATAGCTGATCTACGATCTCAAAACGCGTCGCGCTGCGACGCGTTTTGAGATCGTAGATCAGCTATTTCTGGTCTGGTCACCCTAGAGGAACGTCGGATCCAATCAGGCGGAGCCACTGATCCCAGGCCAGTGGTCCCAACCCTTTGTCAGGTCCAGGCTCTCTCTGTCACTCTCTGTTTCTCTCTCTCTCTCTCTCTCTCTCTCTTCTTTCCCTCTCTAACACACCTCACCCTCTTATCTATCTCTCTCTCTGGCTCTGTCAGGGCCTACAGACTGCAGATTGCACATTCGAGGTTTCGGCCAAGCTGCATTTTTAATGGGTTTCAACGGGCACTTCCGGCTTCTTCCTGTCTGAATTTCGGGCGGGTCTTCTGTCCGCTGTCCAAAATTCAGACAGGAAGTAGCCGGAAGTGCCGATTGAAACCCATTCAAAAAAGGAGGACGTGACGTCACAGCTCGGTCCGAAACTTGGACTGTGCACAAAAAAACAAAGTGGAGGCACGTCCTTCCTTCCACACAAGCCCTCCACCCAGGGGCGTTTTTGCCATTAGGCCTAGGGCGCCATGAAGGGAGGGGGCAAGGGGAGGGGAGAGGGTGACCACCAGACATGCTTTGAAAGGACCCCAGGCTAATAAGCCTGATATGGATAAAAATGCATTATACTTATCCTCTATAAGTAGAATTGAACATTTAAAAACACATGTTATATGTTATTGTTGTCACCACCTTGCGGTGGAGACAATAATTCGTACCCTGTCCGTCTGTGACAGGGTACGACGTGCTGTTACCTCACCCGCATGGTGACGTAACAGCACGTCTGTCAGTTCACACATCTGTCTGAGCATGCGTTTGTCCGTCCACTGCACGCCTGTTACGTCACCTGCAGGGGGTGATGTATCAGCATGGTGGTGATTACGTTTACAGGGTGGAATATGCACATGTTCAAACCTGACCCCGGACGGTGCAGGACGCTTGTTTGGTTTAAAAATAGTTCATGTTTTTAATATCCCTTGGGGGAGCACCATTTTACAGGAGAGAAAATCTTGCCTAGGGCTCCAAATTTCTTAGAAACGCCATGGCCTCCACCCTATCCTCCTCCATAGTGGAGGATGTAATCAACTTTTGACTTCAAGTGATGACACAGATATTCCCTTTGGCATGGAAGTACCTTAGGGTGATAGGAAAAGATTCATCCAAAGACACAAGCTGTGTCGCCCTTCATTTCAGAAATATTCACGTTTTCAAAATGGCCGCCGACAATGAACCAGTATTACACCATACCCCGTGTCTTTGCCTCTGATGGAGCTATAATAATAATAATGGTGTCGAAGTCTACATTTTTAGGGTCAAGGAATCCAATAAAATACATTTCAAGACTAAAAAACTCAATATTGTTTTCGTTACCATGGCGACCGGGGTAAAATAAGCAAATTTCATTTAAAAAAAATGGGTTTTAACAGGGTAACTTTATACCCCCTCACCTGCTAAAACTTCTATTTTGTTTTCTCTTTGGCATGGAACTACCTTAGGATAATAGGAAAATATTTATCTAAAGAGACAAGCTGTACCACCTTTCATTTCTGAAATATACACGTTTTTCAAAATGGCCGCCACCATTCTCAGCAATACAGCATATCCCATATCTTTGCTTCTGTTAGAGCTATAATAATAATATTGGTGTCAAAGTATACATTTTTAGGGTCAAGGAATCCAATAAAATACATTTCAAGACTAAAAAACTCAATATTGTTTTCGTTACCAGGACAACCGGGGTAAAATATGCAAATTTCATTCAAAAAATGTGTTTTAACAGGGTAACTTTGTACCCCCTCACCTGCTAAAACTTCCATTTTGTTTTCTCTTTGGCATGGAAGTACCTTAGGATAATAGGAAAACATTTATCCAAAGAGACAAGCTGTATCACCTTTCATTTCTGAAATATACACGTTTTTCAAAATGGCTGCCACCATTCTCAGCAATCTTTTGCTTCTGTTAGAGCTATAATAATGATATTGGTGTCAAAGTATACATTTTCAGGGTCAATGAATTCAATAAAATACATTTCAAGACTAAAAACCCCAATATTGTTTTCATTACTACGACAACAGGGTTAAAATATGCAAATTTAATTGAAAAAAATGTGTTTTAACAGGGTAACTTTATACCCCCTCACCTGCTAAAACTTTCATTTTGTTTTCTCTTTGGCATGGAAGTACCTTAGGATAATAGGAAAACATTTATCCAAAGAGACAAGCTGTATCACCTTTCATTTCTGAAATATACACGTTTTTCAAAATGGCTGCCACCATTCTCAGCAATACAGCATAGCCCATAGCTTTGCTTCTGTTAGAGCTATAATAATAATATTGGTGTCAAAGTATACATTTTTAGGGTCAAAGAATCCAATAAAAATACATTTAAAGACTAAAGAACCCAATATTGTTTTTGTTACCACAACAACAGGGGCAAATATGCAAATTCATTTGAAAAATATGTTTTAACAGTGCAAATTTATACCCCCTCACCCACTAAAACTTTCATTTAATTTTGTCTTTGGCATGGAAGAGGAAAAGATTTATCCAAAGAGACAAACTGCATCACTTTTTTCCTGAAATATACACAGTTTTCAAAATGGCCACCACCAATTAGAGCTCCTGTTAGAGCTATAATAATATCTGTGTCAAGTAATCCAATTATTTTTTGTTGCAAGTAATCCAATTCAATAAACAATTGAATAAAAAGAAAACCAATACATTCGTCATTGCAATGACAACAGTGGTAAAATATACCTAGGGTTATAGGAAAAATATCCAAAGAAACAAGTT
Source organism: Benthosema pterotum (assembly GCA_039105355.1). NCBI lineage: Eukaryota > Metazoa > Chordata > Actinopteri > Myctophiformes > Myctophidae > Benthosema > Benthosema pterotum. The sequence continues at coordinate 49,027,325 of CM076983.1, read as the reverse complement.
GTATCACTTTTCATTTAAAAAATACACACGTTTTTAAAATGTCTGCCACAAATATAGCAATACATCAGATCCCATCTTTGTGTCTGTGAATAAAATAATAGCATTGCTCTGAGGTGAGCAACACTGAATTAACAAAACACACACAAAGCTGCATGTCAATAGTTATATGCTAAATATATATATATATATATATATATATATATATATATATATATATATATATATATATATATATATATATATATATATATATATATGTTTTTGTCATTATCGTCAGATTGATGGTGAAATATGCACACGTAAGAGTCAAATTTGGACCAATGCTGTGTCACCTTTTGTGAGTTACTGCCCAACACACAGTATCTCACGAAACAGACACAGATTTTACTTTGGGTGTACAGAGTTTGAATGACCCACAACAAAGAGCCCCTCACCCCATATTCAAGAATGAATAGCTATTCAGATTCATGATCAGAACAGAATGCACCTTGCTCCTCTTGAAGTTTGATTATCGTCTAGATCTAGAACCTCCTTTTTAGTACTATACATTAGTGTAAACTTTGTTTGGGGGACTAAGCAATCATATCTATAAATGGCACACATCTTATGGTTTCCTTTCTTAATGAGTGACAAAGCTAGCGAAGTCTGTCACTCTTTAGGTATTGTCCAATGTTGCATTCCATGCAACATTAAAAAAATATCCATATATCCATCTTCAACCACATATACATAGTTGGATCGCGGGGGTGACAGCTCCACCAGAGAGCTCCAGACTTCCCTCTCCAGAGCAACATTCATAATCGGTGGATCTATAGGGATTCCATTGCCAATGAGTGGAGTAATTCCTCAAGCCTATATCCTTGTTCTGCCTTGGGGTCTCCTCCCAGTGTGATGTGCAACAAGTATCTCTCTGTAGGGAGAAGCTCGAGTGGCATCCTAACCGAATTTCTGAACCACTATAACTGTTCATAGCCCATGATCATAGCAGAAATCTAAGCTTCAGTTCAGATGAGGGAGATCATTCCTCCCAATCATGCCACTCCCATGTGTCTGTCCATGCCCACATGTGCATTACTGAATCTATGCTACGGAATCCTCTACACAGGTGCCCCATGCAGACCCCATGTGAGGTACGTTGAACACTGAATGCAAAGTTGATCAAAGTCTAAAACAGCTTTAAACTTGTCTCATATACATTATATAGGATTTGAAACTTCATTGTCATGATACAAAATGGTACATAAAAATGTACAATTTGAGGTTTACCATTATTATAGCTTTAACTGAAGTCCAAATACTACATACAATACAATACTTGACTGCTGTTGTATTATTTCAAATGGTGGTGGCCATTTTAAACGCATACATTTCCGAAATTAAGAGTAATTTGTCTAATTTTGATAATGTCCTTATTGCCTTATGGTATTCCAGTGTGTTGGAGTTAAGTTAAGTTAAGTTATTATTATTTTATGGTGCCATGCCCTGTGACTTCCATGCCAAATGAAAAATGAAAAATTAGAGTGGTTTGGAAGGGGTGGAAAGTTACCCTGCTAAAACCTGTTTCTTCTAACTTATATTATACCTCATAAATATTGTCTTCACCATACTTTTTGTCATAGTTTTAACAGAACTAAATAAATGGGCTATGCTGTATTGCTGTAAATGCGGCAATGGTGTCAGCCATTTTGAAAAAAATTGGAACAGTGATGCAGTTTGTCTCTTTTGATGAATATTTTCCTATTACCCTGTACTTCGATGTACTTCCATGTCAACTAGAAAACTAAATAGAAGTTTTAGTAAGTGAGGGGGTATAAAGTTCCGGTACCCTCTTAAAAACACTTTTTTTTTTAAATTGTTGTTGTGGTAACGAAAACAATATTGTTTTTTGAGGCTTGAAATGTATTTTATTGGCTTGATTGACCTTTAAAACGTATACTTAAACACCAATATTATTATTATACCTCTAACATGGTGCTGTGGGCTATGCTAGATTGCTGAGAATGGTGGCGGACATTTTGAAAAGCGTGTATATCTCAGAAATGAAATGTGACGCAACTCGTCTCTTTGGATAAATGTTTTCCTATTATACTAAGGTATTTCCATGCAAAAAAAAAAACAAAAAAACAAAATGGAAGTTTTAGCAGGTGAGGGGGTATAAAGTTACCCTGTTAAAACACATTTTTTTAATGAAAATGTGCATATTTTACCCCAGTTGTCATGGTAATGAAAACAATATTATTATTTTTTTCTTGAAAAGTATTTTATTGGATTCCTTGACCCTAAAATGTATACTTTGACACCAATATTATTATTATAGCTCTAACAGAAGCAAAGATATGGGCTATGCTGTATTGCTGAGAATGGTGGCGGCCATTTTGAAAAACGTGTATATTTCAGAAATGAAAGGTGATGCAGCTTGTCTCTTTGGATAAATGTTTCCCTATTATCCTAAGGTACTTCCATGCCAAAGAGAAAACAAAATGGAAGTTTTAGCAGGTGAGGGGGTACAAAGTTACCCTGTTAAAACACATTTTTTGAATGAAATTTGCATATTTTACCCCAGTTGTCATGGTAACAAAAACAATATTGAGTTTTTTAGTCTTGAAATGTATTTTATTGGATTCCTTGACCCTAAAAATGTATACTTTGACACCAATATTATTATTATAGCTCTAACAGAAGCAAAGATATGGGCTATGCTGTATTGCTGAGAATGGTGGCGGCCATTTTGAAAAACGTGTATATTTCAGAAATGAAAGGTGATACAGCTTGTGTCTTTGGATGAATCTTTTCCTATCACCCTAAGGTACTTCCATGCCAAAGGGATTATCTGTGTCATGACTTGAAGTTAACTGCATTTTTTTCGGGGTTAAATCCTCCACTACCACCACCAATACTATAGCTGACAGATCAGGCCCAACAACACACTGACCACATTACCTGAGAATTACCTGATTACCAAGTCATTATCCTGCACTGCACTCACTGAAGCCTAAACGTGCGTGTGCGTGTGCGTGTGCGTGTGCGTGTGCGTGTGCGCGTGCGTGTGTGTGTGCGTGTGTGTGTGTGTGTGTGTGTGTGTGTGTGTGTGTGTGTGTGTGTGTGTGTGTGTGTGTGTGTGCGGGCGTATTCTTATGACCCAGGCCCAGCCTAGGAGGACCGTATAGGCGCATCATGAACAGCCGCTCACACTGTCACGCATCTTACCCTTGCGTTGCGAAGCGGCACGGGCGATGAAGCCGCACCCATGGCATTTTCGGTTACAGGACTTTTATTAGTCAAGTAAAGCATCAATAATAACATCAGTTGTTGTTGAAGTTGCAACAGACACGCAGCATGCATAAAGCTAAAGGTCTGACTCAGAGAGTTTTCTGTTTTCAATGATGAAATGCTGTTGGTTTAGTGGTGACACAGCTGTAGTTAGTTAGCAGCAGTAGTAGTGTTTCAAATCATTTTAGATAGAGGCACTTTAACTTGAAATATCTTTGAAATGTAGGTTGTTTTGCATGCCATCATGTTTGATGGGGCAGTCTGGACATTTACGGGGGCATTGTCCCCCCCACATGCCCATGCCTAGATCCGCCCCTGGGGGGGGGAGACCCCATAAGAGGAGATGTTTAACGGCTCTAGCAGTGATTCTCAAACTGTCTCATTTCAAGGACCCCCGCATGCACTAGTTTGTGAAAATAATAGCCGATCTACAGCAGTACAAGCTCAAATGTTTTCCACATTCAAGGCATTGAGCTTGCCCTCCTGAGAATTCAGGAAGGTAACAAGTTTGTGTGTGTGTGTGTGTGTGTTGTGTGTGTGTGTGTGTGTGTGTGTGTGTGTGTGTGGTGTGTGTGTGTGTGTGTGTGTGTGTGTGTGTGTGTGTGTGTGTGCGCGTGCCCGCGTGCGTGCCCGCCCGCCCGCCCGCCCTGGAAACGGGTTGGTGCGGGAAGGGGGAGCTTCAGTGCAGCCCCCCAACCTGCTGGGAGATCTGCTATTTTCAAATATAGACATTGAATGTATATGGAATTGGAATGGTACAATTTGCCCTTTGTATTTAACAAAACAATAATATATTTTACCGTACGTATAATTTCCATGTACACCAGCAGTCATCGTCACTTGGAGCAGTGTGTTGGTGGGTCCTTGCAGAAGATGTTTTTGAGCTACCAAAACAAATGCAGGTTTGTTTATACAGGTATAAACACATCATGCAAGCACAGTGTGGTGTTTGACACTGTATTTAGGCTGGACACTCCCGCTGGGACCATCTCAAGGACCACTGGGGTCCCCCGGACCCCATTTTGAGAACCACTGCATTGCACAAACATTACATCAGACACGTCACTACAAATAGGGTCACAGATGCAGGGGCGGATGTAACATTTCCCAATGTTTTAAAAGGGGGGGGGGGGGGGGGGGAGAAAATGGTATGGGTGCGGCTTCGTCGTACCATTTTCCTGTTACAGGACCTTTATTAGGCAAGTATAAGCATCGATAATAACATCAGTTGTTGTTGAAGTTGCAACAGACACGCAGCATGCATAAAGCTGAAGGTCTGACTCAGAGAGTTTTCTGTTTCCAATGATGAAATGCTGTCGGTTTAGTGGTGACACAGCTGTAGTTAGTTAGTAGCAGTAGTGGTGTTTCAAATCATTTTAAATATAGCACTTTAATTTGAAATATCTTGGGTTGTTTTGCATGCCACCCCCCCATTCCAGTGCCTATATCCGCCCCTGCACAGATGGATAGATTTTGTAGCTTTCAGTCTAGTAAACTAAGGCAGCAGCTCAGACCAAACCAAAGACTGATCTCCATGTGTTAGTTCCTCTGACATTCTGCCTAATAACCAACAGCGACGTTTGCTGTATAGCATGACAGCGCAAGATGTATATGCACAGGGGAAATGTGACTCCTCTGCTCTTCAAGAGGCGACAATAGATGTTGACGAATGGATGGATGGATGAATGAATGATTTTTTTTTATTGACAGAGATGAGAGTTACAGTAAAGTCAAGTACACACTGCAACAAAACTGATAACAGCTTGGAGAATTACAGTACAATTCAAGTGCATCTACATCAAATCTGAGAAAGCTGATTGGGCACACTAGTTAAGCATACACTTGTTTACAATAGTGGCCAACTTGTTCATTTCATTAAGGCATTCAAATACCGTACATACATAACAACTACTTCAGTGAAGTCAGAAGCAGCAAATCATGGAGGTGAAATGGAGATAAAAATGGAAAAGAGAAATGTACAAATCAGGGGAAAAAAATGTATTACAGAGGCCAGTTTCGAATTGCATGCCATGAGCCATCTGCAGGTGCCCTTTGAGAGCGGTTTTGAAGGAGTCAAGGGATTCACAAGTCTTAATGACTGTTGGTAGGGCGTTCCACATTTTGGTTGCATATGAGCGGAAGGAATGAAGTCCCTTGTTTGTGCCAAATCTGGGTTGAACGTGGTTAGCGACACTCCCTCTGGTGTTGTGGGAGTGGACCTCATTGACATTAAGGAAGTATTTGGAGAGGTACAAGGGTATTTTGGTAGAGTATCGAATCTCGTGGACCAAACCCATTGCGAGATTGTGATCCATAATTTAGACGGAACGCTTCCCCCAAACTTCCAGAATGTCGGTCGGGGGGCCGACTGGTAATCACCAGGAGGAGTCGCCAAGCCGCTTTGCCCATTAGCGGCAGGAGATTTTTTTGCTTTAAGGGCAGAAAATCTGTATGTTTAACTCCTCCTGCATTAGGAGCCAATTACACGGCTGGAAAAAAGAAATGACCCGGGGTGGTTTGGTGTCCGCGCTTGTTTGTGCTGACATTCTGCTTTTCAAATACCAGTCTGTTAATTATGCAAATGGACTACCAGGCACCCACGTATAAATCCAAGTGTACGTGTGTGTGTATGTGTGGTATGTGTGTGTATAAGATATATATATATATAAGATAAGATAAACCTTTATTGATGCCTGGAGAGAAATCCGGGTGTCTAGCAGTAACAATAGCACTAGCAGTAACAATAGCAATAGCAGGGGTTTTCAACAGGTGGTCCGGGGCAATACATATTAACTCCCAGACCACCGATCTCACGCTCGTTTTCTTGCCGTGAAATAACGCACACAGAAGACGACGAAGCAGCAGAACACGACGAAATGTAGATTTCATTCTTTAATCCATGTATTGGTCTGAGCGCATCGTCTGATAAAGTCAACGCGGGTCAGCCCACGTCAACGTGCAACAGGAGTCAGGACATATCACACCGGAGAGATAACGTTAAAACATTCTTAACCCTCTGATTCGACTTCATCGCCGATGAAGTCGCCCCCATACCATTTTCTTCCCTCCCCCAATTGGGAAATGTTACATCCGCCCCTGTGATGCAGTTCGCCATGTTACATAATCTTCTAGTGTTGTTGTTGTTGTTTTTTGGCCAAGACAATAGGTCAGACATTCAACTTTTGAGCCGGTTGCATTTATACATGATTGAAAGTTTGTTGTGATTCAATTGGTGGGAGAGTGTACAGTACGTGGGCGGGACTCAGCAGACCCAATCGCTTTGAGGCACAGCCCTATTGTATCTTATCAACACTGAACAGAGGCGTCATCTTGCGTCCATCCTCATGTAGGCTGTAAACCTGGGCTCTGTGTGTGTGCGCGCTATTGTAACATTCTAATTAGTAATGCAAGAAAGAGAAACGTGAATAAAACGTGAATTAAAATACACAATGCAAGTACTATATTCAATGTATTGTACTGTGTATGTATTTATGTGTTTGTTTTTGGGGCAATCTTTTATCCCCCAGCCTCTCAGCCTCTCCAGACAGTGGAGAGCCTTGTTAGTGGAAGTAGTAATGGACCATTAGACATCCTGCTGTTTTGGGGACGATCAACACCTCCAGTCTCCAGTCTCCAGTGAAATCCTACTGGAACCCCCATGTAGGCTGCAGCCTTGCAGCCTACACAGAGATTACGCCTCTGCGTATAACTAGTGTACTGTACTGGACTCTTGCAGCCTACACAGAGATTACGCCTCTGCGTATAACTAGTGTACTGTAGGAAGAGAGTAGCGACACGCTTTGATCTCATGCCTTGCGCTCGTTGTGAAAGAGAACTGGCAAAACATTGGTCAAAATAACAATTCTCCATTTTCCAATTGCGTGGACTCTTGCAGCCTACACAGAGATTACGCCTCTGCGTAACTAGTGTACTGTAGGAAGAGAGTAGCGACACGCTTTGATCTCACGCCTTGCGCTCGTTGAAGTTCCAAACATAGGCCTATACATCACTAACCACTGCATTACAGCACAGCCTATTTTCTCATAATAAACATTAACTAAAGCACGTTATATAACAAATAATTATTCGCTAGAGTGAAGAGAGGTCTGTTAATGTGTTAAAATGCCGTGATTTTTGCCAATTTAACTGTGAACGTGCGACATGCTGTCAATGGAGCTGGATGGTGAGAGTAGTTTGTTTGGAACTTGAATCCCTCCTTACTAGCCGGTCATGTTAGAGTTCTTTAATAGAGAGTACTGCCACTCCCGTTGACTCCCAATGCTACGGCTGAACAGAGACGCCTATTGGCTCAAAGCTACACGTGACGGCTGCTATTGGCTGAAAAGCGCACGTGATTCCTGCGAGTTCCAAACAGACCACCTATGATAGTTCCAGACAAACCACTCTCGCCCATCCACTTGCATTGACAGCAGAGCTCCAGTGCAGGGCGCGAAGCGCGAGATCAAAGTGTCAGCACTCTCTTTCATAGTGCTCTAGGTCACGTGTGCTTTTCAGCCAATAGCCATCGTCATGTGTGATTTTCAGCCTATAGCCATCTCTTTATAGAGCTGCGCAGTGACGTCACCGGCCCTGTTCCGGAAGTCTTTTCCCAATTCATTTTTCTCATAGACTTTTCGAAAATACTTTATATCAAGACGATTACGCCGCGGACAAAGCCAACTCGAGTCGTGACGAATCATGATGACACACACAAACTTTTGGGACAATAAAATAATTTCTAAGATGAAAAACGAAACAAAAAGTCTTGCATCATGCCGTTTTCTACTTCTTCCCAATTATATATTATATGACGATATTGTGTTTGTTGTCATGATTTGTCACGACCTGAGTTGGCTTTGGCCGCGGCGTAATCGTCTTGATATAAATTATTTTCGAAAAGTCTATGAGAAAAATGAATGGGGAAAAGACTTCCGGAACAGGGGCGGTGACGTCACTGCGCAGCTCCATAGCCGTTGCAATGAATTCAACGGGGAGTGTCGCTACTCTGTCCTATTCCAGATACTCTACTGAGCACGCTTCTCTCATTAGGAGTAAATCATTTACTCATCGCAGGGGCGGATTTAGGGCCGGGCGAACGGGGCGAGCGCCCGGGGCGGCACTTGGGGGGGGACAATTTCATTGTCACTGAAATTTCTAATTATATTACGATTGGAGGATCTGATCAAGACCAATTATTGCATGTTGCTTGGTCTCTGACACAAATGTTTCCCATTGGATTCATTTGGACCCCAACAGCATTCGTGTGATCAAGTTAACCCCACGCGCACGCACGCACGCACGCACATGCACACACACGCACACGCACACGCACACACACACACACACACACACACACACACACAGTATAGAGCAGTATTTCTTTGACTTGAGAGCTACTTTCAAAATGACCGGCTCAACAAGATCTACACATCAAAAATGTGAATGTTCCATTACTGAATATCCATTTCAAGGCCCCCTACAAAGTTTGAGCTTTGAAATAGTTGGTGATGGTGTTACTTACTGTTATAGTGTTTAAGAATAATGAGCTTAAAATGAAAAATAGAGAATTGGAAGGTTTTCTTGTATATGCTGCTACTGACGTTTTGAAAACAGTATTTAGGGTTTGAGTTTGCAGTTGTGATGTTGAGTTTAGTCTCTTGCACCCAAAACTAAGGACTTTCATGTTTTTCTCCACAATTTTGTGAAAGAGAACTGGCAAAACATTTGGTCAAAATAACAATTCTCCATTTTCTAATTGCGTGGACTCTTGAGAGTCCAGTCCACGCAATTACGTGTTAAAGCGAGAGTTACAGATCTACCTGCATGGTCTGTGTGATCTACTGGTAGATCACAATCTACCTTTTGGGCACCCCTGGTGTAGAGGATAATGCACATGGATAAAGTCATTGAGCGGAAAAATGAGTTCAATACGATCAGTCGTTTTGTTTGTACTTTTCTGTTTGTTTTGTCCCATTCAATCCATTTTGGACTATAATGTACTCTATATATAAAATGCATATATTTCTGGTGCTGCTATATGAATATTTGAAGTGTTTCAGAAAACTTACGTCAGGCCTAAATGGGTTACTGTTTTTCCACACAGTAGACATCTTCCGGGTGTAATGACGCTGTCTGGCACATACCCTCCATACTGTATATATATATATGAATCATAGTCAGCCCTTGACATCATTAGGCGTGCATACATAGACGTCAAGGGGGGTTTGAGCACCCCCTAGTGGCCCTCTCTGGTCCAACATGCCCTTTTTAAAAGAGCAAAAAGATGCTGAAATGCTGTTTTCTATGCGTTTTTAACCCCCCAAAACTCAATTTTTCTCCTGGTTGCATTTGAGCACCTGCCCTTGAAACTCTCTGTGCACGCCAGTGCTTGACATAGTAAAACAATCTGAGTGAAAAATGTAAAGTATCCCTTTGGGTGGCAATGAATGAGCCTCCTTCTACACCTCCTCCTGTACCTCCTCCTCTTCTACAGTATCGCTTCGAGTGCCTGGCCCTCGCTCGCCTCCTCCTCCCCTTTTTCTCCTTGTGGTGCAGCTCTTTGCGCAGCGATGCTCTGCGACACTGGCCGGCTTTAGAGGAGAGAGGCGAGTCCACACATTGCATTAATTCTGAACAGAGAGAGAGAGAAGGAGAGAGAGGAGCCCAGTAGTATCAGATGTAATGGGTTTGATTCCAAAGCCCCCGGGGCGATGTAACAGCACTGTGTGCTGTAATGGTGGCAGGAGCCAGCAGAGTTCCTGCACTCATCAGAATGCTGCTTGAACAACGCTCTCTGTTCCCTCCCTCCGTCTCCTCTCTCTCTCTCTCTCTCTCCTCGCGTACGTTCTCTATCTCACTCATTCACTCGTTCTCCCTGTGTCACGTCATGTCTGCTCCTCCACCCTCCTCCTCAACGCATGTCAGCTCTGGTCTCTCTGCTCTCTCTCTCTCTCTTTCTCTGGATAAACAGAGTTGTCCACATACAGTACTGTATGCTGTCACTTCACTTCACACATGCTGTGCTAGTAGCTCTTTATACTGTCTTTTGTCCACGCTGTCTAAACTGTGTTGTTGTTGCCTAATTATTGTCGCTCCAAGATAGGAGGAGGGACTGGCTGGGGGTTGTCCCCACTCCCCACACCAGTTGTGAATTAAGTGGCTTTCATTCAGAGATGGTAAATTGCCTGCCCTCTCTCTCAGTCTCTCAGACCCATTAGCTCAGTTTCCCTTCTTCAAATAACGTCAGATTCAGAGTCGGACACAGGAGACAGACACAACTATATACAGAGGTTTAAGGAACTCCGGAGAAGGGCATTCCATGGAAGGATGTGGAATAAGCTCAGGGAATATCCTCCCTACGTTTTGTATCTTTCAGGCTTCATTCAAAGGTTGCATCAAAACAACCCGAGATATTTCAAATCAAAGTGCTTATATTAAAAAAAAATGATTTGAAACACTACTACTGCTACTAACTAACTACAGCTGTGTCACCACTAAACCAACAGCATTCCATCATTGAAAACAGAAAACTCTCACGCAGCTTTATGCATGCTGCGTGTCTGTTGCAACTTCAACAACAACTGATGTTATTATTGATGCTTTACTTGCCTAATAAAAGTCTTTTAACCGAAAATGGTATGGGTGCGGCTCCATCGCCCGTGGGAAATTGGGAAATGTTACATCCGCCCCTGGTTACCACTCTCATTTAGGCAACCTAGAACCGACTCAAGGACCACTGGGGTTCCCCCAGACTGCTGGTTGAAATCCACTTCTCGAAGCCATTCATTTGTAACTTGTTCCCCACCTTCGTCACCTGTGCCTGCCAAGTATACCTTCAACCAGGGGTGGACTGACAGTCTGGCATACAGGGCATTTTCCGGTGGGCCGACCCCCCGGGGGCCGTTAATGTCGTGTTTTAATTAAAAAAAAAAAAAAGTCTGCACAAAACCGCCCACGAATCAGTGCTGGCGGCCCTCTGTCCTCTTCAAATGAAACTGCCTATTGCAGGGTTTTTATAGTTAACTAAAACTAACTAACTAACATTATAAGGGTCTTCAGAGGGCCGCTCTGAGACAAAATTGCCCGGTACGTTTTGAGCTCCCAGTCCACCCCTGCCTTCAACAACACGACAGAAAGAATAAATAAATGTACTGTTTGCTAATAAATGCTAATCAAGCACGCATTTTTAATATTCAATAAAATATCCGACTCCATATAAAATGATGAGGTGCAACGCTGCACACCCCATAAAGAGGAATTTAAGTTGGTGTCGAACTCCGTAAAAAAAAAAACGGCGGATACAGGTTTTATCGTGCATTAAACTACTGTCATCTGCTGTTTTTCTTTTGCTGGAACGGAGACAGGGTCAGTCTTATACCAAGGTGGAGGTACACGTTTATTTATGTCCCTTTGGCAACTACTGTTTGTCCTATACACTATATAAAAAAAAACCCTGGGCACTAATTTTACTCTTGAGTGTCCAACCTGGGATTCAAACCCGGGTCTCCCTTTTGACCTCCTTCCACGGGGAAACCCGATCCGGGTCACGGCACCAATGTAACGCCCGGGATTCGAACCCGGGTCTCCCGCGTGAAAGTCCAGCATCTAAACCACTAGACCAAAGGGACATCCCCTTGATCTGGGGGCAGATACTAGACTTTGAAGGCCATCACGACAGAGCCTGTAGCCACCTGCTACACAACATCTACAAATGTAACCAAAAGGGTCAATTTCTTTACACCGGTAATATTTGTACACAAATGGATAGATTAACTGTGTAAGCTTGCTCACGCTGGGGATATGCCAAATGGACCTTTGCGGGTCCATTTGGTTTCATGTTAACACTCTCAAGAGTTAAAATATGCAATCTAAATTGGCCCAAATCTAGTTAGAAAATGTCGAAGATTAACGCTCATTTTCATCTGTATGTTTGACTGATTTGTTTTCCCAAATCCGACCCTGGCACACACACACACACACACACACGCACACACGCACACACACGCACACACGCACACACACACACACACACACACACACACACACACACACACACACGCACACACACACACACACACACACACACACACACACACACACACACACACACACACACACACACACACACACACAGACCCCTTCGCACAATCTGCTGTCAAAAAACCTCTCTAACCCTCTGTCTTTGGACCAAAGTAAGTGATCATGGAAAGAGAGTATAGAGGTATATGCAATAATAATAATCCCTTCTCTCTGAATTACTTATATGCACTCTGTGAGCAGCAAAGTGACTCTGTTCACTCGTGACTGTGCAGGCCATGCAGGCTCCATCCACTCGTCATTAGTGACCGATTAATTGCTCTATATTTAATATATTTGCATGGGCATCCATTTCGATACTGTACATGGGTGTCAAACTCAGATACAGAGTGGGCCAAAAGCCGTAAGAAAGGGGAATTCCACCCATTTTCAAAACTTTCCTGAGAGGGTACAAATGTGAACCAGATGGACCCTATAGCGGGTCCATTTGGTTCCATTTGTACCCTCTCAGGAAAAAATGGGTCTGAAAGAAAAAATCATTAACATGGTGAAATACATCTTGGTGATGTCGTCAGATGTATTTCACCATGTTAATGTTTTTTTTCAGACCTCCATTTTTAGGAAATACAGAATCGGGGGAACTTTTTTGTTATCATGTCCAAACAACATCTCTAAGGTATATTAATGACATAAAAAGGTTAAAAATGGGTGGTCTTCCCTTTAATTTGATGTGTTAAGGGCAAATGAAATTACACAGCGGGCCAATTTTTGCCCGTGGGCCAGAGTTTGACACCCATGATATAGTAGCACATGCAATCCAGGAATACAGTTTTTTTTACTGTGCATTGCAAGCACAGCATACTGTAGCATACATTCACTGCAGGCGGAAGGGGGGGAGTGTGGTGCCAACCCGGCAAAGGCTTTTCCCTGCTACTCCCTAAGCCAGGGACCCATTCACTCCCACTGGCCTTGTCCAATGGCAAAGGCAATGCCGGGGGGGCTTTACACACACACACTTCCAATGTTGCGTAACACAAACAGTCACAGCGAGTTGGCTGTCCTCTGGCTGTGCTAGCGCGCCCCCCCCCCCCCCCCCCCCCCCCCCGCCCCCTTTGCATCTGGAACTCGACCACAAAAAGAAACAAAAAAAAAAAAAAACGAAAGGGGTGGGGGGGCAGGGGCGGATGTAACATTTCCCAATTGGGGGGGGGGGGGGGCAGGAGAAAATGGTATGGGTGTGGCTTCATCAATAATAACATCGGTTGTTGTTGAAGTTGCAACAGACACGCAGCATGCATAAAGCTAAAGGTCTGACTCAGAGAATTTTCTGTTTTCAACGAGGAAATGCTGTTGGTTTATGGTGACACAATTGTAGTAAGTTAGTGGCAGTAGTAGGGTATAGTGGTTCTAATCAATATAAGCAGTTTAATTTGAAATAGCTTGTGTTGTTTTGCATGCCATCGTGTTTGGTGGGGCAGACTGGGCATTTAGGTGGGCATTCGCCCCCCATGCCCATGCCTAGATCCGCCCCTGGGGGGGGGGCATACATTTAACTCCCCTTCCGTCTGTTGGGGCACTCCCTTGTTACCGTGATGGATGGTGAGATAGAGGGAGAACGGAGGGGGACGGGGGCTCTCGTCACCCACCCGTGAGCAGCCAGTGTGTGTGTGTGGGTTGTGTGTGTGTGTGTGTGGGTCGGGCCAACAGTGAGGTAATTACACCGTCATTATAACACGCTCGTGGATGAGGACGGTACTGCGCAGCGGCGCGGCGTACCGCCCCAGACACACGGACAGACGCACATCTTTGCACACGCCAGATGGGGTCCCTCTGTGTGTCACACTCCGCAGGTCTGTTGACGCATGCCCCCCCTCCCCTTCAACAGCAACCGGGGAATTCCAGGAAACCCTTCCAGCTCCTCCTGACCATAGTGCAGGGTCGGATCTAGGCATGGGCATGGGGGGGGGGCAATGCCCCCCCCCCCCAATGCACAGTCTGCCCCACCATGCACGATGGCATGCAAAACATCCCAAGACATTTGGGAGATATTACATCGCAACAGCTGTGTCACCACTAAACCAACAGCATTTCTCTGAGTCAGACCGCTTTATGCATGCGGCGTGTCTGTTGCAACTTCAACATCAACTGGTGTTATTATTGATGCTTATACTTTACTACTAAAACTCCTGTAACTAGAAATGGCATGAGGTCGCCCCCCATACCAATTTCTCCTGCCCCCCCCCCCCCCCCCCCTCCTAATTGGGAAATGTTACATCCGCCCCTGGGTGTGTAGCAGATATGTGTAAGCATGTGCTGTCTATATTCATGAGCACTCTATGCGCAGTATGTAGGACTATGAGTATATGGTGCAGTGTGCGTGTGCAAACGCTGCCCAGCTTCTCACACTAACGAGGCCTGTTTAGCACTGGGCCCGCTCCACCGCTGACAGGCTAACAGATGTGGGCGCTGCCTCCGTGTCATGCCAGAAATGGAGCCCTCTGTGCACATCCAACATCAGGGGGGAGTGGGGGATGACCAGGGGATGAGAAGAACCCATGTAGTGACAATACTATTCTTTTCTTTATCTTTTATTTTTATCTCGATTTTTGTAAGCCGCTTTTTCAACCAGTGCCAATTCCTAATGTGATCCTGGGCTCACCCTCACCCTCCGCCAACCTGGGGAGGCAGCGGACTGGCCTCATGCTTCCTTCAGGAATCCAAGCCTTCTTTTCACCTGACAGGGGGGAGTTTCCCTGGTTGGACTGGTTGGTAGCGTGTGGAAGGAACACGTTATTCCAACCAGTTCAGGCTGGCCAGGGAGAGGCAGTCTAGAGCCCAGGATTACTGCATGTTTTTGCGAGGGTTCTACCCTATAGGGCAGGGGAGCCCAACCAGTAGATCGGGATCTACCGGTAGATCTCGACCTGATCTCAAGTAGATCTCGGGAGATGTGGGGGGGGAAAGAAAAAAATGGGGTGGAAAAGAAAAAAGAGCGATTTTCGTCTGTGTGTGTGATGCATTTGCAATGGCAGTGTTTGTCCATGTCTGTTGTACTTATGTTGTACAGTTGTAGGCCTATTTATGACAAGTCTGTTGTACTTTATGCTTATATGGACATAAAGTAAAGTGGTAAAACAAAGTAGTGTTGTGTTGTTGTGAAGTTACTGCAGGCTGGCAACGATGCGTGTGGTTTGAAATGTTGATATTGGACTGGTAGATCCCGGAGGGGTTGGCTGCTGAAAAGGTAGATCTTGGGTCAAAAAAAGGTTGGGCACCCCAGCTATAGGGGGACACGGGGAGAACATGCAAACTCCACACAGAAAGTCCCTTTTGCCAACCGCCCTTGGGTATGGGTGATGACGCCGAAGAGGAGACATGCCGCCAGCACCCACAGCGGTGTGCCTAGCGGGAATCGAACCCCAGGACCTTCTAGCTGTGAGGCGACAGCACTAGCCACTGTGCCACGATGCCCCTAATACTATTTGTTTCTGCCTATCTCCATCCATTCATCTGTCTTCAACTGCTTATCCGTAGTCGGGTCACGTGGGCAACAGTTCCACAACAGAGCTCCACTTCCTTCCTGACTTCCTCCTGGGGGATCCCAAGACGCTCCAAGGCCAGCGAGTCATCTTAATCCCTCCATCGGCACCTTGATCTGCCCCGGGCTCTCATCCAAGTCGGATGTGCATCAAGGACTTCCTATTGGGAGACGCTCGAGAGCTATCCTGACCAGATGCCCGAACCACCTACCGGTAAGCTGCATGGCTACTCTCCAGGAAAACTTGAGAGATACAACTGTCAGGGCTCGATTCCAGTCGTTCTTTTAAGATGTTTCCAAAATGCCCAAACATAGAATATATACAGTACAAGCTGTAAATTTGTAGATCGGCTGTTTTAATAGCTAGCACTAAAACCTATACCTATAGCACCAAAACCTATACCTATACCTTAAGCGGGAAGAGTGAATTCAATTAGTGACCGATGTCGTGACAGGTAGCCCCAGCGGTCAACCAGTAGTAAAACTGTCGACCGTTTCCACCGGTCGCAACTCATTCATAACAGTCGCAACTGATTTATAATGGTTGTACCAACCCATCGCGGCCATTTGACCTTTTGTTGCAACATATGCCACGTTCACAAATCGATTTCGCTAACTTTCGAGACGTCTAAGACCTAGTGAATTTGTTGTCATGTGATATGACAACAAACTAAATAGGGGTTAAAACTCTAATTTTAGAGAAACTATGTGCTGCATTTAGAGAAATACGTATAGCTCTAAGATGGATGATATACAGAAAATTATAATCAACTCACAGTCATGTGGTTCATTGTGAGCATAATTATTTTTCTATATTTGAACATTTTCACCCATAATGACATTTCCCGAAATAATAATTCCACCCATTTTAAACATTTTTCTGAGAGCCTACAAATGCATCCATTTGCATGCTCTCAGAAAAAAAGAAGCGTCTAAAGAGATCCAAGATGTGTTTCACCATGTTAGTGATTTTCTTCAGACCTCCATTTCTTGGGAACACAGAATGGGGGGACTTTTTTTTTTTATCATGTCCACCCAGCACCTCTAGGGTCTAGCCTACTAATGACATAGGCTATTAGAATGTTAAAAATGGGTGGACTTCCCCTTTAAGACTGACCTATGCCTCCTTGCGAACCTGTCGTGAAGGATGTATAGGAACCTACTGGCCTATTATTTGATTTCGCTCTGCACTGTGGAAATTGTGTCAAATATCCCCATTTCCTCGGCTGTGGTCATTGGACATCTCACATCTATAATGTATATAAACGTGGCCAATCAAGCCCAAATAAGAGCTGCCCCATTTTGTTTTTGTTTTGCCGTGGTGGTTGGTTATGTTGTTGCTGCTCATGTATGTGTGTTAATGAATTATGTATATTGATAGATTCCCAACAGAAGTGGGAGGATGGGCGTTTTTTTTTTTCTTTTTCCATGAGAATAAACAAGGGGAATTATACACCATGGAAGCGTGCAGCCGGTCTATAAATAGAAGCGGTGCTTTTTCGCCTCAGGATGTAGTTGCATTTTTACAGGTCAGGCTGTGATCTTCTCTTAAGCCTCTGCCGTGGAGATGTAGTAGCTAGACGCATGCACACACACATCTCTGGGGCTGCTGTCCACGCCTGTACCTAGAGGGGGCCTTTCATCTCCAAAGTGTGCTGCCTGGCGGATACAGCATCAAACACGCATGACGTGAGAAAATTGAGTGGCGTGGCCGCGGCCGACGCAACCCTGCACCCCCAACCCCCACCCCCCCATCCACGAAAGTCTTCGCATGCAGGGAAATCAATAGTGGTCTCCTTAAGAATTAATCTGGAATCCACTCTACTATCGTGGCAGGCGGCCAGCTGAGTGATGTGCGCGGTTTTAAACAGCCCCCGCATTCTGTTGCGCGCGCACGTACGGCCGCGCTATCCGTTGTCGGAGTGTCGGTGTGTCCTGGTGGTGATCGGCTCTGCTCTCTACTTGTCTTGTCTGTAAGGTCGTGAAGAGAGCGTTGGTTCGAGGGGCAGGGGCGGATATGCCACACAGAGAGAGAGAGAGAGAGAGAGAGAGGGCACTTTGGGACGAAAATAGCAAAATGCATTGTGTTTGTAGATGAGTTGTTTTCGGGGCACAAGGTGTCCGCTATTGTAAGCAAGTATCAGCCCAATGATTTGTGTCAATTCAAAGTTAGGCTATCAGTATTGTATTGCATTGTGCCTTGATTGAATAGCCTAGTAGGCGACATGTGTTAATACAATTTTCAATCAATCAATCAATCAGGAGAAAAAAATCTTTTACTGCTGGAGATGCAGTGTATGGGCTTTGCCTACACATATGTCAAACCCCATGCCCAAGGGGCACATCAGGCCCATAAATTAATCATCTTCAGCCCACAGAGATGTTTAATTACAAGCGAGCCCTCATGCCTGCGACTTCAACACCACGAATAACAAGAGCTGCTCCGTCACTGTCGCCACAGAAACCCAAAATAGTTAAAGGGGAATTCCACCTCCATATTTTCAACATTTTAATATATCATGACTATACTTCAGAGATGTTGTGTGGAAACGTTCCCCCAATTCTGTATTTCCTAAAAAAAATGAAGGTCTGAAAAAATCCTTAACATGGCGAAATACATCTGATGACATCATCAAGATGTATTTCGCCATGTTAATGATTTTTCTTTCAGACCCCTCTTTCCTGAGAGGGCACAAATGTGAACCAAATGGACCCGCTAGGGTCCATTTGGTTCACATTTGTATCCTCTCAGGAAATTTTTGAAAATTGGTGGAATTCCCCTTTAAATTTCCTGAGAGGATTTGTATCCTCTCAGGAAATTTTTGAAAATTGGTGGAATTCCCCTTTAAGAAAACAGGCAACACGGGGGTACCCCTTCCATTGGCGTCTCTGTTTTCCATGGTGATGCTCCTCTGCAGTGTAAATCTCGTCAATGTTGTTAACAAGACACCAAGAGCTGTTTTGCCTTCGGTGCATGCATTCGGTTAATCATGCGTGCATTTTGTTTCATCTTTGCATTTATCTTGCCATTAAGGGGCATGGATTTTGGAAGGAAAACTAGATGTGCACTCAGTAGAATGCCAACTTATAGTAATCGGTTCGCCGCCGTTGTCTGTCGTCCCTCAAAGTATTCCGATTGGCTGGTTCGGGGGTGATGATGTAATGGTGATGTAATTAAGAAACCTTTATGACTAATGTCATGAGTATTAACTCCTGAAGGTCTTTTGTTTGTTTTTTGGGTCGCTTGCTCAACTCATGCACAAGTAGACCATGGTCTACTTGGTTATAGGTACATGCACATGACTCTTAAAGGGGAATTCCACTTATTGTCAATATTTTACTGTCATTAATATACTTTAGAGATGTTGTGTGGACATGGTAAAAAGGTTAATGAGTTTCCTTTTTTTCTGGAAGTGTACAAATGGAACCAAATGTACCCGCTAGGGTCCATTTGGTTGACATTTGTCCATTCTCAGAAAAAAAAAAGAAAATGGGTGGAATTCCCCTTTAAGAGGCGTCCCCCCACTTCTAAAAGTCCCATTACAACACTGGTGCTTAACACTGAATGCATTTGTGGTCCCAAAGGGCAGTTGTAAAGGGGCAGGGGCTGATCAACCCCCCCCTGATGTCTAATGTATGCACGTCCCTGGTCTGGCTCTTGCCGTATCGTTTCCCTCCTCCAGAGCCTTAGAAATAGACAGAGTTACGACAACTCCGTTCACTACATGGGGGAAGTCCCTCTACATAGACTTCTATTATATAGTGACAACGAATAGTGACAGCGGGAGTTTCTGAATGCATTGGAGCCTATGGGCTCGCGCGAGTACTAGAACCACGTGACCAGACTATTTTCTGCCCCCTCAATGTCGCAACTCTGTCTATTTCCAAGGCTCTGCCCTCCTCCTCCTCCTCCTCGTCCCCTCCCCTCTCCCCACTGAAGTTCGATGCGATCGGCTCTTGGCCCTGCCGTGAGTTGTTCTCAGTGCGGGCGACAGCAGCGCTGCTGAACATGGCGTCAGACGGGATGATTTTAACAAACCACGACCACCAAATCCGGGTCGGAGTCCTGACAGGTAAAAAAAAAACCCGCCAGCCCCTGGCTGATTCCGTTTGTCTTCTTCTTCTTCGTCCGATTGCACGTTTTCGTTTCGATTGCGGTGTCGTCGGGGCAAAAAATGGCAAACGGCACGAATGAATGTATGTTCATCACCAGCGGTTGTCCTTCTGGTGGACGCTCTCCACGGGCGTCATACATGTATGTCGGTGTCGGTGTTTTTTTTTTTGCGTGGCGGCAGCAGCTCTCCTCTCCATCTCGCTGCTTGTGCAGCTCTAGTGCTGCTGCTGCTCGCCTGTCAGTGCCTTGAAGGCGACGTTGATTTAAAGCCTTGCTTCTTTTTTGTGTGTGTGTGTGTGTGTTTTATCCTCCACCGCCGGTGGCAACAACAATTCATATAACGTCTTCCAAAAAAACGCCACCGAAAGGGATTTTTTGTGTGTCCTTTCGGTTTAATTTAGATCTCTTCTTGGCTTTTCTCTCTCTCTTTTCGCTCTCTCTCTCTGCGAGCCCTCGATCGTCTTCTCCTTCCCAGAGAGGAGCTCAGTTATGTGTATTGAATAATTCATGTCCCGTATCAGGGCTTCATGTCAAAGCCTGAAAATTACAGCTGAGACCATGCTCATGGTATGGATTGCATTATTGACACGCAGCTGACCACAGCAATTTTTTTTTTGAAGTGTTGCTCACGACAGTTGCTGATGATGAGCGGGTATTATCCATGTTAGTATGGCCTGTATGTAACGTAATGGAACAGTGGACGTCTGGGTTAATTATGAAAATTCGTGTATATGCATTGGAGTGACAGGGCTGTGTGTATGTATGTGTCCTTATTTGTGAATGACAGTGGCAATTTGATCAATGAGTTAACATACATGACATACATGGAGACACGTATATAGGCCTATATACGGCTCGTTTTGGCTTGGCGGATGAAATATATTAGCATTTAATACGATGAATCCTCGGTGTGTGTGTGTGTGTGTGTGTGTGTGTGTGTGTGTGTGTTGTGTGTGTGTTGTGTGTGGTGTGTGTGTGTTGTGTGTGGTGTGTGTGTGTGTGTGTGTGTGTGTGTGTGTGTGAGAGAGAGAGATTCACGACATTCCACTAAATGCAGGCATCCTTTTGAGGATGATGACGACCGCCTTCATCGTGGTAACATTTTTGGAAACGTTTCTGCGCTTGTCTGTCTGTATGTATGAGCCAGCTGAGGGTATAGGCTATGATGTGGATGATGAGAGGCTGTAACGCGATATATTCATACTCTCTCGGCCTGTGGATTGCTTTGTCATGTTCCGTATTATTCCGATCGTCGCCCCGTAATATTACAGATGAATGTTGTCATGATAAGAAAGAAACCGAGGAAAAAAATTGCAACCCAAATTGGTGGAGGTGGAGGTGGAGGGGGTGTGGGGTAGTGCGGGCTGTGGTGGTGGTGGTGGTGGTGGTGGTGGTGGGACGCAGCAGCGGCTTGGCCGTCCAGCTGTCACACCGATGCCGCTGAATTACAGAGGTGCACCGTATAGGAATAAATATGCAATGGAGAAGGAAGGAAGGAAGGGGGGGCTAGGCCAATCAATATTTCATGAAGGAAAGAAGGGGAAAAAAAGCCGTGTTATTCGTGAGCTCATGCGTATATTCCTCTTTATGGAGATTCTCCGGTGTGAAGGCGGTAATGTGTAGCAAAGCAATGGAGGAATGACTCCTCGTGAAATCAGCCAGGGAAACCCCGCTCCCCCCCACCCTCCACCCTCCTCCTCCTCCTCTCCTCACGCTGTATGAGAGAGAGAGGGGGCGCGGCAGGGCCGTGCACACATAGACATCAAAGGGGTCTGCCCCCCTGCCCCTTTTTTAAAGGGGAACTCCCTCCCCATTTTCAACATTTTAATATACCTTTATAGATGTTGTGTATGTGGACATGATAAAAAAAAAAGTTCCCCCAATTCTGTGTTTCCTAAAAATGGAGGTCTGAAAAAAATCATTAACATGGTGAAATACATCTTGATGACACCATCAAGATGTATTTCACCATGTTAATGATTTTTTTTCTTTCAGACCCCCTTTTTCCTGAGAGGATACAAATGTGAACCAAATGGACCCTAGAGAGGGTACAAATGGAACCAAGTGGACCCGCTATAGGGTCCATTTGGTTCACATTTGTATCCTCTCCTTTCCACGTCAGGAAGGCAGTGTTGTTTTTGTCGACTAAGTCGGCTAAGGTTTTTGATATTTAGTCGACTAAGACTAGAGTACTAGACAAAAATGTACAAAAATGAATTTAAAAAAAGACTAAATAGGACTAAAAGATGTGTTTTCAAAATACTAAGACTAAATCATAACCTAAGACTAATGGAAATTCTATCTCTTTTCATTCTTAAGTATGTGAACATACAGTATCTGCAGTATACATCGCATACCTTTTTAGGAAAGGAACTTATTACTATTGCAGCAATTTTATACAAGAAATAAAACGAGACATGTTTCATAGTAAAACTATAAATCTGTATAACATATATAAACCTACAATGTATTTGTATGTAAGACTAAACTACCAAGACTAAGACAAAAAGACTAAGACTAGTCTAAATTATTTTTGACATTTCGTCGACTAAGACTAGACTAATAAAATGAATTTCAGAAGACTAAACGGGACTAAAAGACTAAATATGCCTTATTGAAGAGACTAAATCAAAATATTCTAAAAAAAAAAAAAAAAATCAACACTGCAGGAGGGCATACCATTTAAGAGAATTCTTTTCTCAAGAACTTGAATGCAGCATTTTGTGTTGAACAAAATTTGTTTAGAAAAAAAAAAATCCATATCATTACACCACATCTCCAGTATATAGAATGCTCTACAAGGCCTGAACACATTGCAGTGCAATGTGTTGAGAGCTTGTAGATGCAGCTGCTTTGGATATTTTGTTATCAAAAGTGCCCCCTGCGTCTCTCTTAACACTTTGCACGTCCCTGGAGCGGGAGAGTGGGCTCTGTCCATGGTGCTAGCTCTGAGCGGAAGAGTGAGCTTTGTCCATGGTCCTGAAAGCTAGCGTCACTCACAAATCAGTGCCGTACTGCCCCTGCCTTCTATATTTCTGCCTGCTCCACAACGGTAATAAATACAGCATCAGATATAGGGATGTCCCGATGCCACTTTTTCATTTCCGATCCCGATACCACAATTTTTGTGTTGGCCGATACCAAATGCCGATTACCAGGGAAGAATATATATAATAACATACAAAATACCTTTATATGAAGTCACCAACTGGGAATGACATACTCCTCTCTCAAATGTGCACTTGGGAAACTCCAAAGCAAACTCCACATGACCCAACATTTTACTGTCAACCCCTTACCCCTGTGTCTCATCACTGGTTAGGCATATTTGCCAATATGTGACCCGATAAAGACAAATAACCAATACTGATACCTTTCCGATACCTACATTCAGTATCTGCCGATACCGATATGACAAAAAAGGGACAAAAAGAGCCGATCCGATACTTTGGTATCGGTATCGGGACATCACTAAACAGATGGGGGAGCTTCGCCCCCTTTTTTAAACCCGCGAGCAGCACATGCAGGGCCTGCATCAGGGCTGGATTGGGACAAGAATTCGGTCCGGTCAAGTTTTTTGCGTGAATTTGGCCAAAACCGGCCCAACACAACCAGTGTGCAGGTAGCACAAACTCTGTCAGCTCAAACACAAACAAACAATCCCTAACACCGCCACTTTTGACACCACAACATAAATAATTTTAGTTTTCAACCAGTGGTCCTTGAGAGGGTTCAGAGTGGTGCCCAAGTAAATGATGGACAGTTGGTAACCAGATCTAACTCTTTGAGAGCGTAAAAATGAAACCATTTCATGTTTACACTCTCAAGAGTTAAAATATTCATCTGAATTATCCCAAATCCACACAACAGATCTCGGAGATCTAGGCCTTGCCTGTTATGTTTCTGAAATCCACCCTTAAATTGTAGACAAAACAGAAGAAATCTTTGGGTTTTGGGGTCTGTGTGGGGCTAAAATGTCACAAAATGGTGGTCCGTGGCCCAAATACTGACTAAATAGTGGACCCTGGTATGAAAAAGGTTGAAAACCACTGATATAAGCCTAATAGACAACTAATACACAGCCCTTTGTTGCTCACCCGAATGATCAAAGGATCCAAGATAGGAGAGGGTTGATTTGTTACTCACTGGTACAGCTACAATACAGCAAAAAGGGGAGCACTTTTTTTAAGTACCACATAGCGGCCCCCCTATGGCTGCGGCCCACCGGGAGAGCTCCTGGTACACCCTATAGCCAGTCCGACCCTGGCCTGCATGCATCGTTCTAATCCACCCTCAAATGGACCCCCGAGGTCTTTTTTTGGGAGGGTTAATTTTTTTCACATTCCAAGAGTTCTACCATTGGAATGAACACAGAGGACTTGACTGTGTAAGAGGGGTTAATTTCTCTGTGCCATTAGTCACTCGAATCCCCCAACTCCCCAGTGTAGTGACAGATTGCCAGTTTGATCTTGCTGCGCAATGTTGACAATATGAATGCACACATATGCTGATATTGAGATGCACACAGACAGAGACACGACCGGCAAGTTATTTGTCTTTATGATGTATTTGTAAGGCTATATATGGAGTCGCGTGGGTGCAGCGCAATGTCAAAAAAATGAGACGGGAAGACGAAGCTAATAAGTATTTCTCCAGCCTTGTTGTTGATTTTCAGCAACCTTAGTGATTATTGACGTCTTTTGTGCAGACCAGCTGCATGTGCCTCATTGGGACATTTTTTACTGAGATGATCTTAAAAGGATCCCTGACTAATAAGATAAACATCGCTTAAAAACATTATAATTTCCCTATCTAACTAAAATAAACAAATAAAAACAGCAATGGCATCTTATTTCAGGAACTGCTCCTGGCGCAGGATGGTGATGTCACGTGTGATCTAGCTCTATGGAATATATGGATGAACATGCTCATGTGACATCATCATCCTGCGACCGTATTGAGTGAAAGATTCTCCATTTATGAAAGAAATAAAGTATTGAAGGTGTTTTTATCTGCATGTTTTAGTTATACTAGGCAAGTATAGTGTTTTAAGGCATATTTGTCTTATTAGCCAGGGATCCTTTTAATAGTTTTTCTGCCGTCCACGCGCTGCTCGTGGACATCCCGTTAGATTACCCCCGCCGGTCACGACGACGGCTCGTATCACGACGAGATGTAGATTTCATTCTTTAATCCAACTATTAGTCCGTGCGCATCGTCTGATGATCATCCCGTTGCTGACTTTCATTTGGGACAGAATTGGGGACAACTTTTTTTTTTCCGTCCCATTGACATGCATTCAACCCAATGCATTCAAACGGCTCTCCTCCGGTTTGCCCCCTCAATGTCGCTGGCGCATGGGTTAAGCAGCCAGGGCTACACAGCTCTTCCTGACTTGTGAACCGGATGTTTTTGGGTACATCGCCAGATGATCGATTAGGCAAGACAACAGACACAGCATAACAGAAACAGCACATCCTGTTTAGGAGATCTGAGCTTCAAAATAAGGGCTTTTTTACCGATCGAACTGGTTTGAGCCGCGGCATTGGAGAGGAAACAAAGAAGATCCGATCGCGGTCAATGAGTTAACATAATACATAACATAACTTTCGATCTGACGTTCTTATTCTGGTCGAGTTATTATGGGAGAGAACGGTTTGAAGTCGACTATTAGTTTTTAAAATATCAGATCTACAATTTGAGAAATGCCATATCTCCTATTTTTTTTTGCTTTTCAAAATACTAGTACTGTATTGTTGTTCTTTGGCACTGATAAAAACCTACAAGTTACGGTAGTTCTCAGTTGACAGCAAGGCAGGGCCATACCATACATACTTACGCCTATAGGCCAAGGTGGATCTATAGCCTGTGTGTTATCCAAGCCCCCCATGCCATTAGTCTGCCGTTGCACTAACCTGCGCGAGCAGAATGCTAATGTGGTCCGTGGCCACTACCAGGGGCGGATGTAACCTTTCCCAATTGGGGGGGTGGGGCAGGAGAAAATGTTATGAAGCCGCACACCCATACCATTTTGGTTACAGGATTTTTATTAGGCAAGTAAAGTATCAATAATAACAACAAAAGTTGTTGTTGAAGTTGCAACAGACACGCAGCATGCATAAAGCTACAGTAAAGGTCTGACTCAGAGAGTTTTCTGTTTTCAACGATGAAATGCTGTTGGTTTAGTGGTGCCACAGCTGTAGTTAGTTAGTAGCAGTAGTAGTGTTTGAAATCATTTTTTTAAATCCTGAGAGGATACAAAATGGGTCCATTTGGTTCACATTTGTACCCTCTCAGGAAAAACGGGGTCTGAAAGAAAAATCATTAACTTGGTGAAATACATCTTGATGATGTTAATGACCTCATTTTCAGGAAATACGGATTTGGGGGAACTTTTTTTTTATTATGTCCACATACACAACATCTATATATTATGTATTGTAGGTATATTAATGACATATCAAAATGTTGAAAATGGGTAAAGAGTTCCCCATTAATTATAACCAGTTTAATTGAAATATCCTGGGGTCTTGTTTTGCATGCCGTAATGTTTGGTGCACGGGGGCAGTCCGGGCATTTAGGCCCCCCCCATGCCCATGCCTAGATCCGCCCCTGCCTGGCCATGCACTACTCGCGTACAACAACCTCACCTTCCCCACCCCCCATCCAACCAACCCTCTCCCCAGTGGGCCAAAGGCCAGCTGTCCACTCTTTCACTCAGTCGCAGGGGGAAGGAGATGAGACCTGGGGTCACCCTCCTCCTCCATCACATTAAACCCTCCCTGACAGGTGACTGAGGAACCCATGGGAGCAACGTCTCTGTTTAGAGGGGTAGGAGGAGCAGTGTTGCCAACCGCCAAAAAAATCCAAAATTGCACTATAGTGGCACTTCCAAAATCAGGGCTTGACACTAACGCTTGCCCGCTTGCCCGGGGCAAGTA
This sequence comes from Benthosema pterotum, assembly GCA_039105355.1. Lineage (NCBI taxonomy): Eukaryota > Metazoa > Chordata > Actinopteri > Myctophiformes > Myctophidae > Benthosema > Benthosema pterotum. Next base: position 49,000,426 of record CM076983.1, on the reverse strand, counting down.
AAAAAAAATGGTGGGGCAAGTGAAGACTGCTACCTGGTCGCCCGATCGGGCAAGTGTGCAACTTAGTCCACTATAACACAACACAAGATAAATTTGTCTTGAAGGCATTGCACTCTGCCTCTGTGTCTTTCCCTGCTTTCTAGCTGTCCACAATTCCAGGCTGGATTTGGGAAACAAAACAGGCAAATTAACAAGCACATCAAAATGACCATTAATCTTCTACATTCTCTAGTTGTGTAGACTTGGGGCTAATTAAGATGATGAATTTTAACTCTTGAGAGTGTAAAAATGAAACCAAATGGACCCGCAAGGGTCCATTTGGTTTCATTTTTTACGTTCTCAAGAGTTACATCTGGTTAAACATAAATGCAAAATTTACAATATATTTTTGGGGGGCAAGTGACCATGACCTGAGGGCAAGTAGAACCTGACTTGCACTTACCCGATGGGCAAGTGCCTCGGAGACCTTAGTGTCAACCCCTGCAAAATGCATTAGAACAGGGGTGTCACACTCAAATACAGAGTGGGCCAAAGTTTAAATAGTGCCCCAAACACGTTTTGCATTGAATATTGAACAAGCAAGGCTTATAGCTTTATAGTGACGGGCAAAACAGTGGTAAAATTCTGGGATAAATATTAATATAAACTTCACTCCACAGGCCAATAATAAATTTGAAAATAAAACAACAATAAGAAATGAATCAAACATTCAACCCTTGAAGTAGCTAGATAATGTGCGTGAATAAAACGTTAATTATTGCTCAGTTTGCTACACTGATTTGCTTTGAACTCTGAATAATGGAACAAGCAACGCTTATAGACGCTTAATAGTGCAAAATCAACTTTTTTGAAAAATCATCAATGGCATATTAAATAAAATTTTAATAAAAATGTTATGCCTCTTTTCTATTTGCAGCCTTCTGAGGTAAACATATTACAGAGCAGACAGCAAAACAACAGCAGAGCATTATGGGATTTGCAGTATTAGCAGTGGCAAGTTGGCAACACTGGGTAGGACGAGGAAGGACAGCGGGGTAAAAAAAATGGTATTTCAAAAGGCTGTACAGGTTGATGTGTAAGTAAAGTGGATGGTTTTATTTATTTGTTTGGCGATGGGAGACGGGAAACGTGAAATAGGATAATTGGGGTGAACACACTGTCACTTGTCAAAGACGTCACACGGCAAATGTGAGCTTTGTTAGCGCGAGATGAAAGCATACAGTACCATGCTGTGCTCAGCCTACTGTGTTGGCTTGATTTCTTGTCTCTGCCTACTGCGTCCGTGTGTGCGTGTGTGCGTGCGTCAGATATTTGCATATCTACAGGCACGTGTTTGTTTTTCGAACTGGGCTGGCCCAAATTGTATTTGTCAAGATCGGACCATTCGGTCTGATTTACCACCAAACCAATTAGCTCTTCATTAAGCCCCTCCCCAATCCAGCCTCGTCCAATAGGCATGTTAGATTTGGAAAGCTTGACCATGAAAGCTTGACCTGCATAGCAACAGTTGCTAGAGTATTTGGACTGGCATTGGATAGTGACTAAACGCCGCAAAGGGTGGGGTTTAGCGAAGAGATCATTAAGCATCATTTTATTTCTGAATGCATATATTCAACATCATACTATTGCAATCATGTTCCTGAATCCTTGATGATGGAAAGGATTGACTCATCCATTGTCATAATAGTCGTCTGTTAATGTTGTTACTAGGAATAAGTCGGAGTCTATACTGTACTTTATGTATTTGTCTATTTTGGTGTAGTTACTGTGAAGGTGACAGCTCTCATTTTTTTTGCCTAACCCTAACCCTAAAACTATATCTAAAAATAACCTTAAGCCAGGGGTGTCCACACTGTACTGTTGAAAACAGTATTTGGAGTCTGAGTTTGTGATTTTTGAGTTTAGTCTCTTGTACCCAAAACTGAGAACTTTCACATTTTTGTCCACAATAGGGAAAGAGAACTGGCAAGACGTTGGTCAATATAAGACTTATTCTCCATTTTCTAATTGTGTATGTAATTCAAGAGTTTAAATATAACTCTCAAGAGAATGTAACTCAAGAGTTACAGATCTATAAGGGTCCAAGTCCCCCCCCCCCCCCCCCCCCCCCCCCCCCGCTGGCAGAGCCTAAAAGCACCTATGTTCTATATGTTAGGGGACTGTCATGTGATGGTAGATCACCATTTACCTTTTGGGCACTCCTGCCTTAAGCCTGTGTGTCCTGACCCTCGATTGGAGTTTCTGACAACAGATTATACAGTAGTTTATAGCTAGTAGATTATAGCTGCAGCAACATTCTAGCTTTTGACACTAGATTCTACAGTAATTTCCGACACTAGATTCTAGTTATTGACACTACATTATAGTTTCTGATGCTAGGATCTACTTTTTGGCACTAGAATCTAGTTTCTGACCCTAGAATCGGGTTTTTGACACTAGATTATATAGTTTTGACACTAGATTCTAGTTTTTCTGAGAAACTGTGTTCCTGTGTCAGTGATGCTAACATATTTCAAGCAAGGAGCCCAGGACCAACAGAATTATCCTATTTGGCTGCAGACCGCCACCTAAAACATGTTGTTCTAAGGGCAGGGCACAACCTGCGCTCAGGAGCCGCATGCGGCTCCAGACACAGCCCTAGATGGCTCAGTGCTGTAGCATTATAACACTACTGTGATCCACACCAAGATAATATAAACATTTCATCACCCAAAAACGCGTTGCGCTGTCTGACAAGTTGCCAATAAAGTAGCTTTGAACCATGTCAAAAAAGCCCAGCAGTTATCAGAGGTGGAGCTTTCAATCTAACCACCCATTTTCAACGGTTTACTCAGTTTACTATGTCATTAATAATACCTTAAGATTTGTGTGGACTAGAAATGGAGTTCTCGTAAAACTCCTTTATTTTTTTTAGAAACTCCATTTCTGAAGAAAGGTTGTGTTTTCACACATGTTAATGATTTTTCCTTGAGGACCTTTTTTCTGGAGTTGTCAAATGGAACCAAATGGCCCCCCCCCAGGGTCCATTTGGTTCACATTTGCACACTCTCAGGAATAAAAAATAAATAAATGCGGCTTCCAGACAGATTTTGAATTAATTTTGGTCGAAAATGCTCTTTCAACATCTTGGGTTGCCGACCCTGTCCAAGGGATCCCCCAGAAGCAAAAAAATGAGCTAAAAATGTTTGCTTCCAGAATAACATATTCAGAGATTTGCAGCACATTTTCACATTTTTTCAAAAATAGCAGAACAACAAGCTCATGTCGCGCCACTCGGTGGCGCGACATGAGCTTGTTGATCTGCTATTTTTCAACAGATAAAACACCAAAACGCGTTTAGGACACAAAGGGTTAAGCCTGTGTGTGACTGTGCGTGCATGCGTGTGCGTGTTATTAAAAGTGTCATGCAAAATTAGCGAAAACAGCTGTCTGGCTATTTTCAGTTATTTCCGGTCTTCTTTAGTCCATTTCCAGGAATAGTATTATTTTTTTTTATTTTTGGACATGAAACGTTTCCGTGACATGTGACTCTGCTTGGCTCTTTTGTCTTTTGTGCACTAATACTACGCTTCTGGCTCAGAAAAAACACTGCTTAGCAAATACAGTCAGTCCCAAATATAGCTATACTGTACTGCCAACCTCCCATGATCTCACACACACACACACACACACACACACACACACACACACACACACACACACACACACACACACACACACACACACACACACACACACACACAGGGGGGGGTGGGGGGGTGGAACGAGAGCAGGGGTAATGTGTGTGATTATACGGTGTGTGTGTTTCACCAAAACTTGCATGCCTGACAAAAATACAGAGAAAAATACAGAGAAAAGAGACAGCCTTTGCCAAAACAAGCACATTTAAGATTACTCTTCCCCCCCCCCCCCCCCCCCCCCCCATAGGGGTTTTCAACCTCTTTGACTCCATGGAGCACCTTTTTTTTCAGCATTTGAGCCACAGACCACCATTTGAGGACAATTTAGCCCCACAGACCCCAAAACTAAAGATTTCTTTTGCTTTTGTCCACAATAACATGCTGAATTTGGGTAACAAAACAGGCAAAACATACAGACCAAAATGACCATTAATCTTCCAGTTGTGTAGACTTGGGCTAATTCAGATGATGACTATTTTAACTCTTGAGAGTGTAAAAATGAAACCAAATGGACCCGCAAGGGTCCATTTGGTTTCATTTTTACACTCTCAAGAGTTACATTTATTTACATAAAATAATGTTGTTGATTGCAGCACGCATTGACCCAATACATGTTGGATATTTGATATACTGTATATGGAAAAACAAATACTAATCATAACCACTGAAACCCTACGCCAAAACCTCTTTCCTAAGAAAAAATAAATGATATACTAGTGACCTTGTCTGCCCCCCCCCCCCCCCCCCCCCCCCCCGGCCCAGGGGCGTATGTAACAGCCTTGGGGAGGCTTTTGAAAATGTAAGGGGCAGCTTATTCATTACAGAAGCGACACGGGCGATGAAGCCGCACCCATTACCATTTTTCAACTGGTCAGTAGTGATTCAAAAAATATTAAGAAGTAAATATAAGCACTGAATATCTGCGTAATATTGATTTTAATTTCAAGATAAAAGTAAGTCCATTTTGACCACCCATTTTAGCCTCGACCCCTGACCCCCCCCCCCCACCCCACACACACACACACACACACTGTTTGGGAACACATTGTGAAACGACTTGTTATGATTGTTTGTAGATTTGGTCGTGTTAAACGCATTCATTTGTATCTTATGTCTTTGTTAAACGTATTAATGTACCCCCCCCCCCCCCCCAGTAGGTGGCAGTAGGGTAGGGGCAGGTAGTACTAACAGCCTCTGGTGGGCTTTCTCACTGGGTGAGAAGTGTGTTATTCATTACAGTATACATCAGGGGTGGGGCAATTAATTTTCCCCAAAGGGGCCAAATGAGATACATAAAATATTGCGGAGAAGCCAAGACTAAAGGCTGAACTAAAGTCTGCGTAATATTGATTTTAATTTCAAGATAAAAGTAAGTCCATTTTGACCACCATTTTTAGCCCCACAGACCCCAAAACTAAAGACTTCTTTTGCTTTTTTTGTCCACAATTGGACAGGCTGGATTTGGGAAACAAACCAGTCAAACATACAAATCAAAATGACCATTAATTTTGGACTTGGGGCTAATTCAGATCATGAATATTTTAACTCTTGAGAGTGTAAAAATGAAACCAAATGGACCCTTGCCGGGTCCATTTGGTTTCATTTTTACGCTCTCAAAGAGTTACATCTGGTTACCCAGATTTCCATATTTAACTGGAACTCTCTCAAGGACCACTGGTGGTCCCCAGACCACTGGTTGAAAACCACAGTATCCTTTCACAGGCCGGTCAGAGTCAGCCAAAGGGCTGCATAATGCCCAGGTATGGTAGTCATTTTCAGTGCTATAGGTAGGTGCTAAAGTAGATCATTTGGGGGGGGTGGTGTGTGTGTGTGCGTGTGCGTGTGTGTGCATGCAGTATGTGCTGCATGCGCGTACGTGTCTTTGTGCGAACTGGATGTAATTCTTCTACGTTTTTAATCTGCTTTTCCACATAATTTAATATCTGGAGTTTGTCCCAAGCTCACCTTCACAGCTCAGGCGCTAAAGAGCCTCAGTAGCTAGCGCCGAGGCAGGGAACAGGAGTCAAGTCAGCGAGAGACGGACTAGCATGCCAGCGCCGCCTCAGGGGCGGATCTAGGTATGGGCATGGGGGGCAATGCCCTCCTAAATGCCCAGACTGCCCCACCAAACATGAAGCAATGCAAAACAACCCAAGATATTTCAAATTAAAGTGCCTATATTTAAAAAAAAAAAATGATTTGAAACACTACTGCTGCTACTAACTACAGCTGTGTCACCACTAAACCAACAGCATTTCATCATTGAAAACAGAAAACTCTCCGAGTCAGACCTTTAGCTTTATGCATGCTGCGTGTCTGTTGCAACTTCAACAGCAACTGATGTTATTATTGATGCTTTGCTTGCCTAATAAAAGTCCTGTAATAGAATATGGTATCGCCTGTGACGCTTCGCGCCACGGGCGATGAAGCCGCCCCCAAACTATTTTTTCCTGCCCCACCAAACATGAGGGCTTGCAAAACAACCCGAGATATTTCAATGCTTATATATATAAGTATTAAACAAACACTACTACTGCTACTAACTAACTACTATTGTCTCACCACTAAACCAGCAGCATTGTATCATTCAAAACAGAAAACTCTCAGACCTTTAGCTTTATGCATGCTGCGTGTCTGTTGCAACTTCAACAACAACTGATGTTATTATTGATGCTTTACTTGCCTAAATACCTTACCTGTAACCGAAAATGGTATGGGTGCGGCTTCATCCCCCATGGCGTGAAGCGACATGCCCCCCCCCCCCCCCCCATTGGGAAATGTTACATCCGCCCCTGGCGCGTCTTGACCAGAATTAGGAGAGACCGTCATCTGTCACTGAGTGGCTTGTATGGCTGCCAAGTTGGAGAGCAAAGCTTCTCCCTGTCTCTCTCCAAAATGACACAGAGGCTAGTGTGACTAGATTATAAGTGCAATATCTGGGACAGATACATGCTGTGCCTCTGCTTACTTGAAGGGCACAGAAAACGTGCTATATAGTGTAGCTCTATACCAGTGGTTTTCAACCTTTTGGACTCCAGGGCCCACCATTTATTCAGCATTAGAGTTACGGACCACCATTCAATTACATATTCACACCAAAGACCTAAAATTAAAGAATTCTTCTGGTTTTGTCCACAATTCCAGGCTGTATTTTGCCGACAAAACAGTGTAAACTTTTAATTAAGTGGTGCTAATTCCGATGATAAATATTTTAACTCTTGAGAGTGTGAAAATGAAACCAAATGGACCCGCAAGGGTCCATTTGGTTTCATTTTTACATTCTCAAGAGTTACATCTGGTTAACCAACTTTCCATCATTTAGCCTGGGGACCACCTGGAACCTTCTCAAGGACCACTGGTGGTCCCCGGACCACCTGTTGAAAACCCCTGCTCTATACCATATGTTCTTTAAATATGCTCGTTGGCACCACGTAACCGTATGCTATTTAACACCGACCGCAAGCACGTGTTTGTCGTTTTCTGCTACATGCCACGGCTCAAGCCAGTGCATTCGGTAAAAAAAAAACCCTTATTTTGAAGCGCCAGATCTCCTAAACAGGATGTGCGATGACGTCATGCTGTTTCTGGTGTCTTGACTAACCTGTCCTCTCACGATCTGAGCAAAAAAAGTTCTGGGTCAAAAGTCAGGAAGTGATGTCCAGCCCTAGTGGATCTACCCGTGCGCTCTACGACATTCAGGGGCAGATTCTCAGGAGAGGCTTTTGAATGCATTGGATTGAATGGATGTGAATGGGACAAAAAAAAAACTTGTCCCATTCGCCCATACTGTCCCAAATAAAAGTCAGCCACAGGATCTTTTTATCAGACGATGTGCTTGGACTAACAGATGGATTAAAGAATGAAATCTACATGTCGTCGTGTTCTGCGCCTTCGTCGTCTTCGGCGGTCCGGGAGTTAAAATGGAGGCAATAATTTGTTATGGAAAGAAATATATAATCATACATGTGTTATAAAAAAAAAGGTCAGCGTGGCAAACTACAACATCTGTTGTTAAGTTGGGCTGGCTCGCAGATGATCCAGAAAAAAAATACCGTTTGATCGAGTGAATCTGTGAGAGCACTGTGTGTGTGTGTGTGTGTGTGTGTGTGTGTAGTCTCCAGTAGTCTGTGTCTGGAAGCGGTTGTGCGTTTCCTTGTTGCAAAGTTATGTGGGGATTCTGAGAAACACCCATATTATTCCCATATTAAAGATAGATATACAATTCCGGATCAGGGACACGGACGGACGCGGAATGAGAATTAAGTCTTCACTGCAGTGCAAACTGCAAAGGAATTATTTTCAGCGCAGAGTAGTGTAGTGTGTGTAGGTGGGGGGAGGTGCCCCAATCTCTCTCTCTCTCTCTCTCTCTCTCTCTCTCTCTCTCTCTCTCTCTCTTCTCTCTCTCTCTCTCTCTCTCTCTCTCTCTCTCTCTCTGCCCCACTCCCCCCAATAGCCCATAGACCCCCCTCCCCATAGTTCTTAACCAATTCTGTACTGAACGCATTTGTGTGTTTCAAGCATTAACTAGCTTTAACTATTGCAAAAATAGCAGATCTACAAGCTCGTATCGCGCCACTCGGTGGCGCGATACGAGCTTGTAGATCTGCTATTTTTGGAAAATCCTTAGAACACGGTGCAAATCTTTCAATATTATTTTCTGTCGGAGCAAACGATATGAACTCCAATCTTTGTTTCTGGGAGGTCCATCCATGGGATATTTTCAGATGGGGTGGGGGTGGGGGGGCTCCACAGCCTGCCAAAGACAGGCGATTCTAGCGGTCCTTGCCATGAAATATTTCGAGCATCACTGGCGCAGAAATTTCGATTTTTCTGAAAAAACTAGAATCTAGAGCTAGAAACTACAATCTAGGGCCAGAAAATAGATTCTAGTGTCAGCAAGTACAATCTAATGCCAGGACAATATAATTATGATCTGAGTTAGAAAGAGATGCACACGGTATTTGGATGATGAAGAGTACAATCTTGTCATCTCTCCTGGGAGGAACATTCCACTAGGGACACCCTAAGTAGAAAACCATTCCCAGACTGGATGTAACAGAGTGTGGTTTGGTACTAATCCCAACAAAAAAAAACAAGCATTTTTTTCCCCCTTCCTATGATTTCATTCGAGATGATAATCCCAGAGGTCAAGAGGAGAAGCAAAACACAAGAAGATTGCGTTTTAGCACAATGGATTCCTGGGACAGGTAGACTTTATTACTGTTGATTGTGTTGATTAATCACAGCTTAAAAAAAACATTTAATCATGATTTATCACCATTCAAACTATCAC
>CM076983.1:48940759-48990953 GCA_039105355.1 Benthosema pterotum | reverse complement strand
TCTCCTGCCCCTCCAATTGGAAAATGTTACATCCGCCCTGGTATTACGTTTCATATAAAAAAGGTCTTAAAAAAGACTTAAATTTTACTTTAAGAAACCTGTAGGAACCCTGTTATAGCTCCAATCAGATTTTGATCGGAGAGCATTGGGGTCTGCCCCCCGTGCTTCCAGATGGGAGCGGTAGAAGGAACGCACTGCTGCCCCCATGTGGCGGAGTCAAGTTAGGTCCATTTGGCTCCAGGGAAAACCTTGCCTAGGGCTCCAAATTGCTTAGAAACGCCACTGTGTCTAATTCTCAAAATCAGTGAGTGTCTGTAATGATCCGAGCATAAAGTAGTATCTGAGCGTGTGTGTGTGTGTGTGCCCGCGCGTGTGTGTGCGCGCGCGTGCGTGCGTGCGTGTGCGCATGCATGTGCGCGTGTTGTGCATGGTAATCATCGCGTGTTTGATGCGACAGGGAAAACAGGGACCTGTAGTCTCTCTAAAAGTAATGTTCCTTTAAAAAAAAATACAAAATACAAAAAAAACTAATAATAATAAATAATAGAAAGAAAGGCTGCGGTGGGTGATGGTGGGTTACATAAGGAGTGTCTGTGCAATGCTTTCACCGTCAGCCCAGCGGGGGGGGGGTGTGTGTGAGATGTGTGTGTGTGTGGTGATGTAGTGTAGATGGGGGCGGGGATTGTAATACCTGCTTGGCCACAGGAGGGCAGCCTGCTCGTGTTTTTGAAGCAGCAACTGGGTCTGCGTGTGTTGTGTGTGTGTCGCGTGTCCCTTGTGAAAATCGTCCCTAGTGGGCCATCCTGAGGAAATCCTTACACGCAGAGAGGAGGAGGAGAGCGCCGTTCAAGGGCATTCTCTCTCTCTCTCTCTCTCTCCTCACTCTCCTCTCTCTCTCTCTCTCTCTCTCTCTCTCTCTCTCTCTCTCTGTCCACTCACTCACTCTCCTCTGTCTCTTCTCACCACTTCTCACTTTCACACTCCTGTCCGTCTCTTCCCATTTTTTTTTTTTTTATTATTTCTATTTTCGTGCATCTGTCAGATCTGTACCTGTCATGGGCAGTGGCGTTTCGAAGCAATTTGGCGCCCTATAGGCAAGATTTTCCCTGGAGCCCCCACCCCCCCCCCCCCCCCCCCCCCCCCCCTTCCTTACCAAATGCACCCTTACGGGTCCATTTCCCCCCCCTTACCAAATGGACGCTTACGGGTCCATTTGGTAAGGGGGTAGGGCTAGGACAATATTGGTACCTCAAGATACGATATAGGTGGCTATATTAGGCCTCCGATAATGAATATATTGCGATATTTGATATATTGCGATATTTGCGATATATCAATATATAAAAGAATATAAATTCATCAACGATATATCATGATACTATAACTGCAGCTGAAGAACAGAAAACAAAAAATAATAAATGAATGAATGGAAAAACTAAAAGACAAAAATCAGAACTTACTAATATATATCCTGTTGTTGAAGTTGCAACAGATGAAGTTTCAATGATGAAATGCTGTTGGTTTAGTGGTGACACAACTGTAGTTAGTAGCAGTGGTAGTGTTTCAAATCATTTTAAATATAAGCACTTTATTTTGAAATAACGTGGGTGGTTTTGCATGCCATTGTGTTTGGTGGGGCAAACTGGTATCTCCCTCTCTCTCTCTCTCTCTTTTATTGCATCCCCGTCCATCTGTACTCACTCACTGAAAACTACAGATCTACAAGCTCGGCTTCACCTCCCCTCTCCCTATCTCTCTGCCTAGCACGTATTTGACCGCTTCTACTGTCTTTTACCTCTCAAACTTGTCTTTCTCTCTGTCCTACTCTGCCCTACTTGGCCCATTTCTGGGGGGAGGGTGAAATAAAAATAAATCTAGGTTTTCTTTTAAGAAAGCATTGTGGGTGTGTGTGTGTTTTTTTTTTGTCTGGAGTCCACAGGAAGCTTCTGGAGTCTGCATGGTAAACAGAAACAAGCAATAAGTCTTGAAATCTCACTCTTGATTTTTACAGCAGTGATTTGTCACATCTGATGGAAAGATTATTTTTATTAATTTTATTATTATTTCATGCTTTTGTGATCACATCTTTAACAGTGTTAAAAATGTCTGTAGGTTTGGTATTTTATGCTTTTGTGATCACATCTTATAACAGTGTTAAAAATGTCTGTAGGTTTGGTATTTTATGCTTTTGTGATCACATCTTATAACAGTGTAAAAATGTCTGTATGTTTGGGATTGCCCCATCATACTTGCTTTTTTTTGTGATGTACGTGTGAGCAGGACTGCCCTGTCACACAATTTCTACTTGGCTATTATTCTATAGCCAGTTTAAGAAAAATATCCATCAACATCGTAGCCCATACTCTGCTAAAGGGGAAGATGTGTGTATGTGGACATGATAAAAAAGTTCCCCCAATTCTGTATTTCCTAAAAATGGAGTTCTGAAAAAAATCATTAACATGGTGAAATACATCTGATGACATCATCAAGATTATTTCACCATGTTAATGATTTTTCTTTTAGACCCCTTTTTCCTGAGAGGGTACAAATGTGAACGAAATGGATCCGCTAGGGTCCATTTGGTTCCAAAATTTTTGAAAATGGGTGGAATTCCCCTTTGAGCAGGGGTTTTCAACAGGTGGTCCGGGGACCACCAGTGGTCTCTGAGAGGATTCCAGGTGGTCCCCAGGCTAAATCATGGAAAGTTGGTTAACCAGTAACTCTGTAGTCTAAAAATGAATAATGGACGCTTATACGGGACGATTTGGTTCCATGTTACACTGTCAACTAGATAATGTTGAAGATTAATGGTCATTTTGATCTGTGTGTTTGACTGTTTTGTTTTCTCCAAAATCCGTTCCACGGACCCATATCATTTTCAGTTACAGGACTTTTATTCGGCAAGTAAAGCATCAATAATAACATCAGTTGTTGTTGAAGTTACAACAGACACACAGCATGCATAAAGCTAAAGGTCTGACTCAGAGAGTTTTCTGTTTTCAATGATGAAATGCTGTTGGTTTAGTGGTGACACAGCTGTAGTTAGTTAGTAGCAGTAGTAGTGTTTCAAATCATTTTAAATAGATGCACTTTGATTTGAAATATCTTGTTTGTTGTTTTGCATGCTGCCATCATGTTTGGTGGGGCAGACTGGTTTGGTAGGGCAGTCATGCCCATGCCTAGATCCGCCCCTGATTCGAACCTACATCATCAGTAGCTGTGGTGGTTATGTAAAATGTACCATGATGCAGTGTGACAGAGATTGTATTGCAATTTCACGTCTCTCTCTCTCTCTCTCTCTCTCTCTCTCTCTCTCTCTCTCTCTCTCTCTCTCCTCTCTCTCTCTCTCTCTCTCTCTCTCTCTCTCTCTCTCTCTCTCTCAGGCTGGGGGCATGATTGTGGCCTATAAGATAGTTCCAGATGAGATTGATGAGATTAAGGTAAGTAACACTACAAGAGTATGTTACTCATGTTTTTTTCTGCCCCTACAGTGTGTACTGTCTGTCTGTCTGTCTGTCTGTCTGTCTGTCTGTCTGTCTGTCTGTCTGTCTGTCTGTCTGTCTGTCTGTCTGTCTGTCTGTCTGTCTGTCTGTCTGTGCCTTTACATACTGTATCATACAGCTTGTGTGTGTGTGTGTGACAGACACATCTTGATATCATTGACAAACTCAAAGCCTTGTATAGATCAAGGACATGAGCTATAAATGTTATTATATAAAACTATTCATATAAGCACAAAGTTACCTCCCCCCCCCCCCCCAAGCGCGTCGTTCTAGAGCCGCGGATGTGATGATGTCACACTTTGGAAAGTCATTCTGTAAGCCAGGGGCGGATATAACACTTCCCAATTGGGGAGGGGGAGGGGGGGGCAGGAGAAAATGGTATGGGGGCGGCTTCATCGCCCGTGGCGTGAAGCGACACGGGCATGTAACCATTTTTGGTTACAGGACTTTTATTAGGCAAGTAAAGCATCAATAATAACATCAGTTGTTGTTGAAGTTGCAACAGACACGCAGCATGCATAAAGCTAAAGGTCTGACTCAGAGAGTTTTCTGTTTTCAATGATGAAATGCTGTTGGTTTAGTGGTGACCCGGCTGTAGTTAGTTAGTAGCAGTAGTTTCAAATCATTTTAAATATAAGCACTTTAATTTGAAATATCTTGGGTTGTTTTGCATGCCATCGTGTTTGGTGGGGCAGACTGGGCATTTAGGGGGGCATTGCCCCCCCCTCATTCCCATGCCTAGATCCGCCCCTGCTGTAAGCCTACCTCTAGCGATCAGGGTTTTTGGGACCTAATCCTGTTCACTGATTGTTTTTCTCCTGATCCTGTGTGTAAGGAGGACATATTAATATTTCCACATTTATTTTGAAATATGTGGAAGGGGAGAATGTTTGAGCCTGTCATAAGACAAAATGATTCTCCCTCTGTCTTAATGTGCACACACACACACACACACACACACACACAACACACACACACACACACACACACACACACACACACACACACACACACACACACACACACACACACACACACACACACACACACATATACAAATATTTCAAGTTTTTTCAGAAACCTTAGGTCAGGCGTAAATGGGTTAACTATTTATTTATGTCCACACAAAGGAAATGCATACAGGGACACAAATATTATAGGTGCATTCGAGTTACATCTGCAAAATCATGGCATGAGCTTTTGTGATACAACAAGCATGTTGCGCAGTGCAGTCTATGCGTATAGGTAGCAGTAGAGATGCCAGATATTATCGGCCCTCCGATATTATCGGCCGATAATAGCTTTCAAATTTCATATCGGAAAATATCGGTATCGGTATTTACAAACTGGAAATTATGACTATTTACAGAGATGTAGACTCAGCGCTACGGTCATGTTTATACCATTACTTTTGTACTTTACTCAAGTAGGCTACATGTTGAATTTATAGTTGTATGGAGTATTTCTAGGCTATAACATGAATTCGTATTTATACTAAACGTTTATTTATATTAAATATTTGTATAGTAATAGTTTCTGTTATTTTTCCCACCACTGGAGGCCGCATATATCGGTATCGGTTGATATCGGTTGATATCGGTATCGGGAATTAGAAGTTGGATAATATCGGGATATCGGATATCGGTAAAAAAGTCAATATCGGGCATCTCTAGGTAGCAGCATCTTATTTATTATAGCAGAGACGGAAAGTACTTTGCCAGCCTTTTTGCCTCTTTTTTGGGCATCCCAATTGGAAGAATTACTTTTGTAAACCTGCAAAACGCATTTTATGATTGCTCAGGCAAATCTAATAAATGCAGGCTAAAGGTCTATAGGCACTAGTATTTTCGCCCAACACTGACGAAAATGAAAGCCTGGGGTGTCAAGGCTACACTTTGATCATCACCGTCGTATAGCGTGTTGGACCTGTGTAATACGGCAGCAGTAGCACCTCATAGTGCATGTGTGTGTGTGTGCCAACAGGAAACACTGGTAGACTGGTGTGATGAAAAGGAACTTAACCTCATCTTGACCACTGGGGGCACTGGCTTCGCTCCGCGAGATGTCACACCCGAGGTGAGTTTCACAGACACTCACATGCGCCTCTTGCATCCACACAAAGTTTTTTTTTTTTTTTTCTCGCTACGTGTGTGTCTCACCCTCTGTACGATCCTTAGCCTCACCCTCACCTATGGTCATGAAGCGTGGGGTCATGACCAAAAGAGCACCCGCTTCTACCGTTATCAAACGATAATTCCCAGTAGGTTGCTTATCAGCACCATCTTATCGAGAAGGCATGTTGTCTGGGAGCCTACTCACTGATAAGATGACAACTGCGATCTTATCCAATGATAACAGTCAAATCTGCTTGCGGTTAGGTTTAGCGGCTGGTTTAGAGTAGGGTGTAGCAATGTTTGTAGCAAAACCCTAGCCCAGTTACGGTTGGGTTTTTGCGTCTCGGAACAATGGGAGTCTGCAGAGCATTGGCCATTCTACCGTTATCTACTGATGACGGTAGAATCCGCTGGAAAGAACATGGTCGCGAATACAAGCGGCCGAAGTGAGTTTCCTCCGGCGGGTGGCTGCATGGCATCTCCCTTAGAGATAGGGTGAGAACGGGTCCATTTTGCGCTCTCAAGAGTTAAAGAGGGCGTGCCGTGATTTTTGTATTTTTTCCAATTTTGTATATGTTTAAGAGGTGACAGTATGTAAATAGACCCCTTGGTGTGTTTTTTATGTGCAATGATGTCTTCCCTTTGTATTTAGGGTTTCTTCCTGGGGGCTGAACCTTTCCAGTCAAACGTACCAATGAAATAAACTTCAATATAGTGACATCACATGCTCAGCCCCTCCCCTACCTCCTCCCCCTTTATCATGCAACTAAAGCTGTGGGCGTGGCTTTAGTTCAGGTGGATCTCCACCCATCACCACCCACCAGGCAAACCAGGCATACCTAATGAACTGGTAGGGTGGAATCAAAAATGACAGTTTAACAAACACTGTAAACTTTTTGGGGAAAAAAATCTTACTTTTCATATAACATCAATACCTGATGATCATGTTTTAGGTTAGAAAAAATTCATGGTACTCCATCTTTAAATTATATTTAATTAAACATCTGAATTACCTAATTTTCAAGAATCTACATATCTAGAAATGTACAAGAATTGCTATTTTGACCAACATTTTGCCAGTTATTTCTCCTAGACTAAACTCAACATCAAACAGTGGTACTCCGTGGCTAAAATACAGAATAAACAATGGGCCCTGGTATGAAAATGGTTGAAAACCCACTGCTCTAGCGCATACATTCTAGTGCATTTTGGAACTGCCAAGTGCATTTTTTTTTTGGCAGTTGGCAACACTGTTCACTTGGTCTAGGAAGGAGGTGGAGTGGTTTGGGGGTGTAGGGAGGGATGAAGAGCGTTTTCCCGCTCCCAGTCTGTGGGGTTCAGTTTGGAGGGGTCAGCCCCATGGCTTTTTTGCTGATTATCGCAGTTTGTTTCCAGAACCGATTAACACACGGCGTAATTAGGCCCGCAGTCACATGGGAAATAAAGAGGTAGGAGATGGATCCTTATTGACGCCGCAGCTTGTCCTTTTTCTTTTTTTTTTCCTTGTCTTTTAATCAGGGATCTTGTCGTGGGCGTTCACGACATAATGTGGTACACGTTGAGGGTCGAGATGTTGGCAGTGAACGGAACGGAACGGAAACGGCCCTGATGTACGTTATAATACGGACTCACATTAGCTGGAAGACAACGGAGACATTGGACACACAACAATAAACAGACAGACATACAGAACAAGCATATAAACATATGCAGTGTTGGGTTTTTTTTTTAGTATTTTTTGATCTAGTCTCATCCCTAGATCCCTTATCCCTTATCCCTTAACTTTTTCGCCTTTTTAAACTATTTTATAAAGCATTTTTCAATAGTTAAAAAGGCCAGTCTACAGGCTCACAACGTGTCAATAGATTTGCACGTTGAACTATTACAAAAAGTTTTTCAAAATAGTAAAAAAGGAATAAGGGGTTTGGGATAAGGGGTTTAGGGCTCCATTTTTGTTACATGCTAAACCCCTTATCCCAAATCCCTTATTTCCTTTTTACTATTTTGAAACACTTTTTGGAATATTTCAACATGTCAATCTATTAACACGTTGTGAGTTTGTAGACTGGGCATTTGAACTACTTAAAAATGTATTTTTTTTAATTGTTTAAAAAGGCAAAGAAGTTAAGGGATAAGAGGTTTAGCGGTAACGAAAATGGAGCCCTACAGTATATAGTGTGTAACGAAAATGAAGCCCTTAGTCTTTTAGTCCCACTTTAGTCTTCTCAAATTCTTTTGTTCGTCTAGTGACAAAACAAAAAGATGTATGTAAAGATGTATTCTAGTGCATACTGCAGGTATGGCATTCATTCAGTGCAAAATGATCTACAATGTTCTTTTAATAATAGATCCACAGAATACATTACTTTGAAGTCTGAGCAGGTGAACAAGTTACTGGAGAGAGACCGCGACTGCAGCCTACGTCGCGTCAGGTGAATCAGTCAAGACCATTATATTAGAAATTAGCTGCGACTGGTGAAAACGATCAACCGTTTTAATACCGGTCGCGAACGGCCAAATAGACTAAACATAACCTCAATAAACGGTCGGGCCACGCGTTGCGACGTATGCCACGGTCGCAAATTGATTTTTTTACCTTAGTCGACTTAATCTTAAAAGGATCCCTGGCTAATATGACAAATGTGCCTTAAAACACTATACTTGCATTCTATAACTAAAACATGCAGATAAAAACACCTTCAATACTTTATTTCTTTCATAAATAGAGAATCTTTCACTCAATAGGAGGTGCTCCGGTCGCAGGATAATGATGTCACATGTGCATGTTCATCCATATATTTCATAGAGCTAGGTCACACGTGACATCATCATCTTGCGCCAGGAGCAGTTCCTGTTGATTGAAATATTCTTTATTTATGAAAGAAATAAGATGCCATTGGTGTTTTTATGTGTTTATTTTAGTTATATAGGGAAAGTATAATGTTTTAAGTGATGTTTATCTTATTAGTCAGGGATACTCTTAAAGTCAACAAAACAACACTGGATATGTTGAGTGTAAATCTTAAATACAATTTTAAATTTATAAAACACTACAATGAAGAATTGGAGTAAATACTTCACGGTATCATTTGAAGAAAGGGTGACATGTGCCTGTGCGTGTCCTCGCATCTGTGTGTGTGTGTGTGTGTGTGTTTGCTGCCTAATGATGAAAGCAGTGGCGTTTCTAAGCATTTTGGAGCCCTAGGCAAGATTTTCCCTGAAGGCTCCAGGGAAAATCTCCTGTAAAATGGCGCCCCCAAGAGATAAAAATGAACTATTTTTAAAACTAAACAACATATTATGGGCTCCATTTTCGCTCCATGCGTTGTCCCTAACGCTACCCGAAACCCGCAACGAATTCCCTTATTGGTATTTTCGTCACCTATCCTCTTCCCTGCCACTTATCTTTATGCCAACACCGTTATTTGTGACTGGAGGTGTGGTCATAGGCGTGTTTGTCATGCAGTCCCTTAAGGGAGATAGGATGGTAACGAAATTACCGACTTTAGCGTGGGAACGCATCTTCCCCAATGCTAAATGCTCTAGCGTATAAAGGCAGATGAGATGAAATTGGAGCCCTATATGTGTTTTTTTTTTAAATTCTAGTTATAGAGGACAAATATAATGTATTTATCCACATGGGGCGTATTGGCCTGGTATCCTTTTGAAGCATGTCTGGTGGTCGCCCCCTCCCCTCATGGCGCCCTAGGCAACTGCCTAGTCTGCCTAATGCCCAAAAACTCCCTTGGATGAAAGCACGAAGCAGCATCCAGCTCCATTATGCCGTATATAGCCTCTCCACTGCAGGAAAGAGAGAGACATCGTACCAAACAGCCAGTCAAATTGCTCAATTTCCTTTTTTCCCTTCTTGCAAATGTCTTTTGCCCTCCCACTCTCGTGGTGGTGGTGGGTGGATGGGTGGGGGGGGGGGGGGTCCTTCTCTCCTACTCTCTCTCCTGCGAGTTTCCCCCCGCACATCCCACCACATTCTCCTCCAGGGGCGGATATAACTTGTCCCATTTGGGGGGGGGGGGGGGGCAAGAGAACATGTTGGGGGAGGGGGGCAAGAGAAAATGGTATGGGGGCGGCTTCATCGCCCGTGTCGCTTCGCGGCACGGGCGATGAAGCCGCACCCATTCCATTTTCGGTTACAGGACTTTTATTAGTCAAGTAAAGCATCAATAATAAATCAGTTGCTGTTGGAGTTGCAACAGACACGCAGCATGCATAAAGCTAAAGGTCTGACTCAGAGAGTTTCCTGTTTTTCAATGATGTAATGCTGTCGGTTTGGTGGGGCCAAAATGGTAGTTAGTATAGCAGTAGTAGCGTTTCAAATCCATTGTAGACGATTCTAAAAATGTCTTTGAAATACTAACCTAAGTGTATTGAAAAACTTCAAATTATCGTGTAACACCATCCCATTTTTGACATTTTTTGATACTGTACATACTGTACAGAACCCCTGTAGGGGTTCCCGTCAACTAGGGTAAAACTACCACTAGGGGTTCCCGTCTACTATGGGTTAAATATAAGCACTTTAATTTGAAATATCTTGTGTTGTTTTGCATGGCATCGTGTTTGAGGGGGCAGACTGTGCCCCCCCCTGTGCCCATGCCTAGATCCGCCCCTGTTCTCCTCCCTTTTCCCCTACTCTTTCCTCCTCTCCCCCGAGTCTCTCTCCACCCACCACCCACCACCCACCACACTCATCAGTGGGTCCTCTCTCTTTGAAGTCGCCTCCCTCCCCCTGTCCTCACTAATGGTACGTTTGAAGTGTCACTCAACTCAAGGGCACCCGCCGCACAGCTGGAAGAGGAAAAAAATAAAGCATCTTTGCCACTGTCTATCTGTCGGGAACGTGCAGCGTCGGTCGAATGCGCGCCCGTACACATGTAGATGAGCGTGTGCGCACGCACACGCGCAACCACGCACGCACAAACAAACACAACAACACAAGGCTCCTCGGCAGGGGCGGATCTAACATTTACCAATTGGGGGGGGGGGGGGGAAATGGTATGGGGGCGGCTTCATGATGAAGTCGCCCCCATGCCATTTTCAGTTACAGCGCTTTTATTAGTCAAGTAAAGCATCAATAATAACAGCAGTTGTTGTTGTTGAAGTTGCAACAGACACGCAGCATGCATAAAGCTAAAGGTCTTACTCAGAGAGTTTTCTGTTTTCAATGATGAAATGCTGTTGGTTTAGTGGTAACACAACTGTAATTAGTTAGTAGCAGTAGTAGTGTTTCACATCATTTTAATTAAAAGCACTTTAATTTGAAAATTGGTTTGTTTTGCATGCCATCATGTTGGGTGTGGCAGTCAGGGCATTTAGGGGGGCATTGACCCCCCCAAGCCCATGCCTAGATCCGCCCCTGAGGAGGAGAAAGAAAGCATCTATCTTTGCCACTGTCTATATCTGTTGGGTACGTGCAGTGTCAAATGCGCGCCCATACACATGTAGATGAGCACGTGCGTGCGCACACACACACACACACACACACACACACACACACACACACCACACACACACACACACACACACACACACACACACACACACACACACACACACACATAAACACAGCACACAAGACTCCTGGGTGACAACAAACTCACGTGCCATATCTAATATTCACACAAACATGTATTGCTGTGAGGTTGCATAGTCACCAGAGAGGCTGTGGTTAATTAGTCCTGTTGAACCCCTGCTGCTTTTATTCCCTGTTTCTTCTGCCTTCTGTCCAAATAAAGTCACACAAATTATTATAATAACAAAAAAAAAAAACGTAGAAGACTGAACACACCTGTAGGCTGAACAATACGAAACAAACGGCAAATGAATGTGATTCTCGGCGTCCTACATGCAGTGATGGGCGGTAACTCGTTACAAGTAGAGACGGTATTTAGCTTAACTACATTTTCCTGTAGCGTCACTCCTCTTTTGGTCCAGTAGTTTGTACCAGACGTTGCGCTACATTCATGCGTAGCGCTACCAACGCTCCACACTACAAAGTGTAGTAACGTGTTGAGCGGTAAATAAATCCTGTTGGCTCTATTCGGCTATGAAAAAATATAATAATATAGGCTAGTTATCTGGTAACTGAAGTGCAGAAATGGTTTTTTTTTCTACAAACCAGCCTGTTATTACCTTTCGATGATCGTTTTGGCAGAACACCATGTCGCCTGGCAGAGAGAACAAGAGAATATCCTAGAATAACCAATCCAGATGTCAGTTTTCTTTTGTTTGGAAAGCGGAACGAAGATTCCTTCAAGGACCGACCGGCTCTGAACAGCTGGGGTTTGCCTGGCCGGAACTGCCAGATGCTGGCAGACCTAATAGGGCAGGGAAGTAGCTTCGGTGGCTAAAAGCCCATCTCGTAAAGTACCTCCTGTAACCATCTGAACCATGTTTCTGGTTGACCAGAGTCGCACAAGGCTTTATACCAGGGATGGGCAATTATATATAAAATATTGTGGAGGGCCAAGACTAAAAGGCAGAACTAAAGTCTGCGTAATATTAATTTAATTTCAAGATAAAAGTAAGCGTAAGACCAACCGTTTTGACACCAGGGACCTCTATTTATTCAGTATTTGAGCCACAGAGGACAACAATTTGATGACATTTTAGCCCCACAAAACTAAAGCTTTCTTTTGGTTTTGTCCACAATTCCAGGCTCACAAACAAAAACAGGAAAACATACAGATCAAAATGACCATTAATCTTCTACATTTTCTAATTGTGTAGACTTGGGCTAATTCACATGGTGAATATGAATTAGAGAGTGTAAAAATGAAACCAAATGGACCCACAAGGCTCTCTGGTTGAAAAACCA
Organism: Benthosema pterotum; assembly: GCA_039105355.1. NCBI lineage: Eukaryota > Metazoa > Chordata > Actinopteri > Myctophiformes > Myctophidae > Benthosema > Benthosema pterotum. Next base: position 48,978,501 of record CM076983.1, on the reverse strand, counting down.
CAGTACCCTTTCACGGGCCGGTCAGAGTCAGCCAAAGGGCTGCATTTGGCTCCCGGGCCGCATAATGCCCAGGTATGCTTTATACTACAATATACAATATACAGTGTATTATTTATATTTTTAGTTTTCACCCATGTACCGTTGATCATAAATGGCACAGCTCACTACTCATCTGCAAAGTTCCCATCCACAATTTATGGTGGTTAGAATTACGGAGATGGATCAAGTAAAAATTTGTAGCTTTATTTTGAGCATGATGGTTACTAGATTTATTTTCTTTTTTTGTATAAATTGATAGACACCTCAGTGGAGAAAAAGGATTACTAAAAATATAGCTCACCGACTGGTAGCAGCCACTGGGGCCCTAGGTGGTGTACTGTGATCTTATTCTGTTATGTGTTTTTTATCATTATTGTTCATGGTGTTTCACTGCAAGCGAATACTACAAGAATACTACAAGATCAGTGCAAAACTTGTTATCCAAGAAATTACTGTTGTGCTTTAGTACTATTGCACTTTACTTTGATGATATCGACGTCAAAGCGGGACAGATGTGGCTGAAACCTTGCCTAACCTAACTCAACGGCCAGATTGCGTCCCTCTCCCTTGTGGACCTTGTTGCCGTGCGACGATTTGCACCGGCTCACCACCGCTTCCACCGCTTCGTCCACTCGACGGCGCGCTGGGCCGCTGGGCGACAACCGATCGGTAGATAATAACGGCGATGAAGAGGACGTAGAACGCCCCCGTGAGCAAAAGCGGCTCCTGCAACATCCAGAGCTTGTTGAAGGTGTAATGGACCACGACGTCCTGAATGTGCTGTTCAACCACGTTGGTTTTATTGACTACCACCACCGGGCGGCCAAACGTGTCCAGGTACGCGTAGTGCAGCTGGTCCGGCATGCGGTCAATCGGGTACGGCGCGTCCACGCGGATGTTCCCGGCCCCCTCGGGCAGGACGATCTTCACGGTGAGGGAGTCGATGACCTGGTCGTTGAACACGTGGTCGACCAGCTTCACCTTGAGCGCGTATCGATCGTCGCGCGGGTCGTAGAGGAGGTGCTCGTGGCTCGGCAGGCTGTACCCGATCACGTAGTCCGTCCGCCAGCCGCCGAACAGCGGGAAGCGGGGCTTCAGGTGCACGTGGACGGAGTTGGCCAGCGCCCGCAGCCGCGACGTGGAGATGTTCCCGATCTCGTCCCGGTAGTACACGTCCCGGGCGGCGGCGGGGAGGACCGCCCGGAAGGCGTTGACGGCCGCCGCGCCGCTGTCGGGCCGCGCCTGGTAGTCGAAGCGCGAGAAGGAGCCCTTCAGAACGGCGCCCGTGTGCCGCAGCTCGATGCTGTCCTCCACGGCGACGTTGCCGCCCCAGTGGGAGACCTCCACGGTGCGCGTCATGCCGGTGACGGCCAGGAAGGGCGTGTTGTTCTCGTAGTGGACCTCCATGACGTCCTCGCTGAACGGGGCGACGTCGCGGAACGGCCCGTACTCGATGGCCTCGTCGTACTTGACCGGGCCGCCCAGCTTGGTGTAGCTCTCCGCCGCCTTGGACGCCAGGCGGACGTGCGTGGTCTGCCGCCGGGTGAGGTAGGGCGAGTACAGGTAGTGGTTTCCCCGGAAGAGCACCAGCTGGCGCTCGGCCTGGCCGATGTGTGTCGGGAGAGGCTTCAGGACGTGGCTGAACACCGTCTCCACTTTGACCCGCAGCTTGTCGCCGGCTTCCACGGCGACGGGCAAGCGCGCCTCGTAGAACAGCCCGTGTTGTCCGTGAAGCGTGGTGGGCGCGAGGTCGAGAGGTCCGTAATAATCGTCCTCGGCGTCGTCCCACGCCCAAGCGGCTATGTACGCCAGGTGGGGCGCGAGGTCGGGCTCCACGGCCCACGTGAAGCTCTGCACCGCGGAGCCGCCGCCGCCGCCGCCGCCGTTGGACAGGAGAACGTCTGCGGTTATTTTAGCCAGATGCGTACTCAGGTCCACGGTTCTCCTCACGTTCTCGTTACACAGATCGTTCGCCGTCACCGTGAGGCTGTAGGTGGAGAGAAGCAGAAATGCGGAAAGGACGAACAGCGTCCAACTTCGACTGCACGAACGCGCCATTGTGTCACGCCCTGCGTGAAAACATCACGGTGTGCATGCTGCCGTGTCAATATGAATAGCAGCGCATGGCAGCACACAAACGCCATGTGAGGCTTTAGCCGATGGATTGGCAGGGGCGGATCTAGGCATGGGCATTTAGGGCAGACCTAAATACCCAGTCTGCCCCCCCCCCCCCCCCCCCCCCCCCCCCCAAACACGATGCCATGCAAAACAACCCAAGATATTTCAAATGAAAGTGCTTATATTCAAAATGATTTGAAACACTACTACTGCTACAGCATTTCGTCATTGAAAACAGAAAACTCTCTGAGTCAGACCTTTAGGTTTATACATGCTGCGTGTCTGTTGCAACTTCAACAACAACCGATGTTATTATTGATGCTTTACTTGCCTCATAAAAGTCCTGTAACCGAAAATGGTATGGGTGCGACTTCATCGCCCGTGGCGCGAAGCAACACGGGTGATGAAGCCGCCCCCATACCATTTTCTCTTGCCCCTCCAACATGTTCTCTTGCCCCCCCCCCCCCCCCCCCCCCCCCCCCCCAAATGGGACATGTTACATCCGCCCCTGTGGATTGGGTTGGCCAATCGAGGAAGGCACCAGCGCCTGTTCGATCTCGCTAATATGGCAAATTGACTGCCTTAGCAACCCCAGTGGGTGCCGGTGCAACCATTGATTTAAACTCAAATAACCAATTAATAATCAATTACATTTCCCAAACAAAGTGTACTAAAACATGGCTCACGATTTTTGTTCATAGGCTGTCGTCAGTTTGTCAGGGAAAGCTTTTGGTCACGTCTCAAGGCTTGCTAAAGATAGAACCAGGTGTGTGAGCCTAATATAATTACAATCTAGGGAAAAAAAAACAAAACAGAAAAGGCTCTTCTTACACTGACAAAAATGATGAGTCATTTGCAAAACAAAGATAGATTTATTTACAATTTGGGGCAAAAATAAATTGGCACGGCGGACAAAAGGAGTTGATGTTCGGTTCCTCAGAACATCTTCAGCAATCGGTAAGGGGAAAAAAAAGATGAAAGGTGGAGCTGAAAGGGAAAAGAAATGTTTCATACTGACTGATATATTCAGTGGTGTTTCTAAGCAATTTGGAGCCCTAGGCAAGATTTTCCCTGGAGCCCCCCCTTACCAAATGGACCCTTACGGGTCCATTTGGTAAGGGGGGGCTCCAGGGAAAATCTCCTGTAAAATGGCACCCCCCGAAGGGATAAAATGATGAACTATTTTAAAACTAAAGACGATATTATACAGTATGTGTTTAAATGTTCAATTCTAGTTATAGAAAATAAGTATAATGTATCCATATTAAGCTTATTAGCCTGGTATCCTCCCCTCATGGTCACCCCCCTCCCCTCATGGCGCCCCAGGCAACTGCCTAGTCTGCCTAATGGCAAAAACACCCCTGGATGTATTCCCCATTATGCAAGTAATGCAAGCAAACAAACCTTACTGCTGTAGTACTGTGGCTATAAGTACATTCACGCTGGTTTCCCCCAACATGATGTCTAAGGACCCCTAGCAGTCTCCTAAGTGATTAATAGATCGTAATAGGAAGGAATCCATAAAGGGTTCCATTTGGTTCCATTTGCACACTCAGCGTTATAGGGGTCCATGGCCTAATGCATGTCAGCAACAGCAGACCCTCTTAAAGGGGAACTCCGCCCATTTTAATAGGTCATTAATATACCTTTGAGATGTTGTGTGGACATGATAAAAAAAAAGTTCCCCTAATTCTGTATTTCCTAAAAATGGAGGTCTGCAAAAATCATTAACATGGTGAAATAATACATCTGACATCATCAGGTTATATTTCACCATATTAATGTTTTTTCTTTCAGACCCCTTTTTCCTGAGAGGGTACAAATGGACCCACTAGCGTCCATTTGGTTCGCATTTGTACCCTCTCGGGAAAATTTTGAAAATGGGTGAATGCTCCTTTAATCGAGAGCGACATAAATAAGCAAGAAGTCACAATATGACGGTACCGTCGATATATGGGCGGCATTAGTTCATTGTGGCGATACGAATCAATGACTTGAAATGGATAAAATGAGTGAGTAAAATGAGTTTTAAATGTGTGTGAACTGAACATAAGTACATAAGTAAAAACAGTGGTCTGGCATATAGATGGGCATTGTATTTGAAATTGTCAACACATAATAGGATTTTCTTCTTGGAGTTGCTAATTACAATGCACAAACTCTTAGTATCGGTAATGATTCAGTCCTGATTTGGATTCTTGCCATTACAAAACAATGCAATACAAAGTCAAACGATACGATATTTTCTGTTTACACAACAATTATACGCTGTGCTCGGATTTGTTTTCCCCCAATAAGCTTAATATATCGATACACACCAACTATGAAACAATGCATATTCTATGCACTGTTCATATACTACAGCAGGGGTTTTCAACAGGTGGACCGGGGACCACCAGTGGTCCCTGAGAGGGTTCCAGGTGGTCCCCAGCTAAGTTGGTTAACCAGATGTAACTCTTGAGAACGTAAAAATGAAACCAAATGGACCCTGGCGGGTCCATTTGGTTTCAATTTTACACTCTCAAGAGTTAAAATACTCATCATCTGAATTAGCCCAAGTCTACACAACTAGAAGATGTACAAAAGCAAAAGAAATCTTTAGTTTTGGTATCTGTGGGGCTAAAATGTCCTCAAGTGGTGGTCCGTGGCTCAAATTCTGAATAAATGGTGGGCCCTGGCATCAAAAAGGTCGAAAACCCCTGTACTACAGTATGTACTTCATAAGTTTAAGTTCCTGTTGTCACAATGACTCACTCATTGTCACAGTGAGTGAGTGAGTGAGCGAGCGAGCGCACACACTCTTGGGCATACTCGTAAATATTAATTATTTTGGTCGCCACTTGGGGAAAGACCAGCGTGAAAACAACTGCTTGACTTTCACCGTGTTTCAGCTTTGTCTCTCTCTGTGTCCCCCTCCCATCCTAGGACTGTGTTTCAGCTCTGTCTCTCTCTCTCTCTCCGTGCCCCTCTCCCATCCTAGGACTGTGTTTCAGCTCTGTCTCTCTCTCTCTCTCTCTCTCTCTCTCTCTCTCTCTCTCTCTCTCTCTCTCTCTCTCTCTCTCTCTCTCTGTGCCCCCTCCCATCCTAGGACTGTGTTTCAGCTCTGTCTCTCTCTCTCTCCGTGCCCCTCTCCCATCCTAGGACTGTGTTTCAGCTCTGTCTCTCTCTCTCTCTCTCTGTGCCCCCTCCCATCCTAGGACTGTGTTTCAGCTCTCTCTCTCTCTCTCTCTCTGTGCCCCCTCCCATCCTAGGACTATGTTTCAGCTCTGTCTCTCTCTCTCTCTCACTCTGTGCCCCCTCCCATCCTAGGACTATGTTTCAGCTCTGTCTCTCTCCGTGCCCCTCTCCCATCCTAGGACTATGTTTCAGCTCTGTCTCTCTCTCTCTCTCCGTGCCCCCTCCCATCCTAGGACTGTGTTTCAGCTCTGTCTCTCTCTCTCTCTCTGTGTCCCCCTCCCATCCTAGGCCACTAAAGAGGTGATTGAGCGCGAGGCTCCAGGGATGTCTCTGGCCATGCTGATGGGATCCCTCAATGTCACACCGCTAGGCATGCTGTCCAGGTCAGTCACACGCTAAGATGGATGGCACGCACACACACACACACACACGCACACACACTCACTCACTCACTCACACACGCACGTGCACACACATACACCCCTTGCCAAATGGACCCTTACGGGTCCATTTGGTTAGGGGGGCTCCAGGGAAAATCTTGCCTAGGGCTCCAAATTGATTAGAAACACCACTGTGTGTATGTGTACACACACACACACACACACACACACACACACACACACACACACACACACACACACACACACACACACACACACACACACGTGCACACACAAACAAATGTATGCGTACACACATGAGCACCCGCACACACATTTCATGTTCCTGCTCTGCTTTAAGTGACCTCACAGCACACTCTCCCTCTGTGTGTGCGTGTGTGTGTGCGTGTGTGTGTGTGTGCGTGTGTGCGTGTGTGTGTTACAGACCCGTGTGTGGCATCCGAGGGAAAACACTCATCATAAATTTACCAGGAAGCAAGAAAGGCTCCCAGGTAAGACAGACAGAGCCTCACCACTTGTAATGTAACCACTGCCCATGACCCACTGGCTGGGGTCTCCTGGAGACCCTCCTGTGTCCAGCTTTGAGGGTTTATGGAAGCACGAACATTGACGTGAAGACACAAGTTGTGATTGGCCAGAATGAGATCATGTACACCAGGGGTGCCCACACTTTTTTGACTTGAGAGCTACTGTACTTTCAAAATGAGCGTCTCAACAAAGATCTACACATCAAAAATGTGATTGTTCCATAACTGAAAATCCACTTCACGCCCCCTAGAAAGTTTGAGCTTTGAAATAGTGGTGATGGTGTTACTTTACTTTACTGTTATAGTTTAAGAATAATGCACTTATAATGAAAAATAGAGGGGGAGAATTGAGAGTGTAAAATGAAACCAAATGGACCCGTAAGGGTCCATTTGGTTTCATTTTAACACTCTCAAGAGTTACAGATCTATAAGGGTCCAAGTTCTGGGGGGACTGTCATGTGATCTACATGCACGGCCTGTGTGATCTACTGGTAGATCATGATCTACCTTTTGGGCAGCCCTGATGAACACTATGATAATAGGATGGCCCCCTCGCTTCACGTGGGTGTGATTTCATGAAGAAGTTGACAACTCTTACTCCTCAACTTACATCATCCTCATCGTCGTCTTCTCATTTTGGCCGATCAGCATTTGCGTCCTCACTTTCGTCTTCAATGTTTGTGTCTACGCGTACACTCAAAACTATGTCCATTTCATTGTTGATTGATATAATATCACGTTCAGTGTTTTGTGATTTGGGAAAACCCCTCTGGTCACCCCCCGGTAACAAGATGTGCACATGCACACACACACTGCAGTGGGGAAAGGACAACAGGCCAACATCACATGTTGGCCCTCCTCAATCCTGATTGGAGGAAAGTAAGGCTGTTGAAAATAGTTAATTAATGGGATTAAATTAATTTTGTTGATTAATCTGATTAAAATTTTTAACGCAATTAACTCATGTGCACACTGACTCAACCCACTGAGCATTTTCTCATTGAAAGAAATGGGTAGAGCACGGTTTTTACAGAGACATATAGCCGTGTGTCTCCCTGTAACCAGAGCCATAGAGTATAGCTGGAGGATCTACAAGCATTGAGGGCTTGTAGAGCACCTAAATATTTTAAAGATAAATGGTTATTTTTTTTTTTAAAGATTTGGTTTCCTTTTTAAATGTTGAAATCCTGTACAGGAAAACATGCATATTTTGGACATAGTTCGAATGGTGATTAATCATGATTAAATTAATTTTGAAGCTGTGATTAATTTGATTAAAATTTTTAATCATTCAACATCCCTAGAGGAAAGCTTCCTCTCATCCTGATTGGATGAAATGCTTTTCTCCCAAAGACCAAACTGAAGCTGTTTTTGAACTGTTTCATGGACCCCATGGAGCTCGCTCGGGACGGGGAGAACACACTCAGCACACTATTATAGTAGAGAGGATTAGCCCCCAAAAATATTGGAATTAAGTGAAATCTTTCTAACCCAAAGTGAACGTTTGGGTTAGAAAGTTTGTGCATACACTAAAAGCAAGACAGGAGGATGTAACGCCTGCCAAAAGCGTGCTCACAATCAACCTCCCATGTACAACGTTTTGTAGTTGTCCCACGGAATGTGATGATCTAATTGGCTGAGCACGGAGTGTGACGATGCACATACAATGTTGTATGACGACATAAGTGCGCCCCTCGAAAACACTTTAATTCTTTAATTCAAATAACTCAAATAGAAGAAAGAACACCCATGTGAAGTGAGTTGTGCCTTTTATCCATTACGATAATGACCAGTGTTGGTCAATATTACTTAGGAAAGTAACTTCTTTACTTTACTTGTTACCCCCACAAAGTAATATCATTGCTTTACTTACTTACTGGAATCGAAGAGTAATATATTACATATTACATTATTACTTTCCCAAGTTAAGTCAAGTTAAGTTTCCTCAACTCCCACCTTTGAAAAAATAGAGATGTACAACACAATCTGTTTAGCGAGCTCTTTTTAGAACTGAATCCAATTTATTGGAATAACAATAGTCTCCAATCCCACAAACTGCAACAAAGCCAACAAAATCCGACATCTGTAAATGTCTTTCTTTCTAAAAAAAAAAAAAATAAATAAAATTAAAAGGAGCAGAGAGAAGCAATGGGAACATTTTAACAGACCTGCAATCACAAAACAGACCTGCAACTAACAAAACCAGATTTTGAAATTCATCTTTGACTTTTTTAAACTTTTTCATAATTGTTTTCAAAGGCAGTTGAGGTCTTGTATTTAAAAATAAAATACAAACTAAATGTGCAGTGTGCATAACTGTGCAGGATGCAGCGTGTGGACTGGATCTACAATCCAGAGCACATCTCTGTTACAGTACCTGTCGATAGCTTGTAAATCTGTTCTATTTTTGCATGCAACAACAAGCTCATTTTAAACAAGCAACTTGGCGTTACTTGCAAAGTAATGCATTACTTATTACCCATTTTTGCAGAGTAATCTCGTTACTTTACTTTTTGGAGCAAAAGTAATAATATTACAGCAATATGTAATCTAAAATTCGTTACTGCCCAACACTGATAATGACGTATAGACCCACATGGCGGTAACCATAGTAACTGCACTACGACTGACTAATAGACAACTGAAATCACACTCAGTTGTCATTGATGATTGTCATCTCCAAACAGAATATATTTGCTGTCTTCAGTCTAAACCTTGATTAACCAATGAACTGCTAGTGTGTTTGTAATTCCACTAGATGGCATCCCATTTCAAAAGAGCTTTGTCGTCCTTTACGGAGCTGGATTTCTCCTGTCCCGTGTGTCAAGACATCTATAAACATCCAGTCCTCTTGTCATGTAGTCATAGTTTCTGTAAAGCCTGTCTGCGGGAATGGTGGAGACAGAAGGACGTCAAGGAATGCCCAGTTTGTAAGGCGATATCCTCCACGGATGATCCACCCTGCAATCTGGCCTTGAAGAACATGTGCGAGACGATCATGGGTCCCAAGTTGTTCCTCCAAGAGTCAGCGACGATCTTTCAAGATCGACTAAACGCCCTCAACGACCGTCAGAGAAACTGCGAACAGGTCGCGGAATACATTGAGGTCCAGACTCTGCATACAGAGAGAAAGATCAAGGAAGGCTTTAAGAAGCTTCATCAGTTCCTACACGAGGAAGAGGAGGCCCGGATTGCCACGCTATGGGTGGAAGAGGATCAGAAGATTCAAACGATGAAGGAGCAAATCAGGGTTCTGAACAGAGACACGGCAACCCTTTCGGACATAATCAGCGACATAGACGAGGAGTTGAGAGCTGAATGCGGGTCGTCGTCATCGTTTCTGAACCTCAAGGCCACGGCGGAAAAACTGCGCCTCAAGGAAGACCCACAGCCGGTCGCGAAGGTAGCACCGATAGACGAGGCCAAACACCTGGGCAACCTCGTCTTCAGCGTCTGGGACAAGATGAAGGCCATCGTCTCCTACACTCCCGTCATCCTGGACCCCAGCACTGCCGGTTCAGAATACACCGTGCGTGATAATACGACCCTCATCAGGAAAGAACGACGTATTCCCGAAAATCTGGAAAGTTCCACCGCCGATTTCGTCACGGGCTCCGAGGGCTTTGAGTCGGGAACTCATAGCTGGGACATCTTGGTCGGAGACAACAAGGACTGGGAGGTAGGAGTGTTGGAGGGATCGGAGGAACGAGGCTGGTTTCATCTAATGACACATGGAGAATGCCTGATGGCCAACCTCCATCAGTCTGAGCAACTTCCCGGGCTGCTGATACAGCCGCCGCGGCCACGGGTGATCCGAATCCAGTTGGACTGGGATGCAGGAAAGCTGTCTTTCTCCGATGCCGATACTGACAGGCACCTACACACATTCACGCAGGCTTTCAAGGAGAAGCTCATTCCGTTCTTTTATACCGGTGACGACGCCGTTCCTCTGATTCTGTTACCAAGGAATCTCAGTGGCGTTAGGCTAGAAGTTGACCAATAAAAGGTAGAAACCATGTGCGCACCTACTTCCATAAAAGTAGGTGTGCATCGCTTTTCGCGTGACGTTGCTCAGAGAAGTCCTACTGGGCAAAAGAGGTGGCTGAAAAATACCCAAATAATGGGCCGGCAGTGGCTCAGGGGTAAGGTTCCCGCCTCCCTCCCTCCCATGTTGAACGGTCAAACTCTGAACCCCTAGATTGATGCCTTGCATGAATGGGTGTTATAAGTCCCTTGGAAATTAGCCCAGATACCAACTAGTGTAAAAAGACTGTGTGCATGTCAGAGTGCTCACACTCTGACATGCACACCTACCAAACAACTACCAAAACAAGCAAACAAAAATAATAAAAGACCAAAAAAAAAAATGTGACAAATCATACAGATCTACAACCAGTCCATAACTAAAATAATAAAGAAAAACAGGGAACAGGGCGGATCGCCAGGCTGGCACCCTATAGGCTCATTTCTCACTTCACCAACTCACTTCACATGGGTGTGATTTTTCAAATTCAGACCACTGAATGGATCGCTCAACAATTTACATACATCAGGCTTTCCTAAAGACAGGGTTGTGGACCTATATATGCATGTCATGTTGTCAAAATGAAACAAAATGAAAAATAAATAAAAATAAATGAATAAATACAACTTTACTGTGTATACACACACACGCACGCACGAGCACACACACACGCACACACAAAAAGGACTAAACCTCCTCCAACTTGTTTGGACCTAAACACAGGTCTTCATCAGGGGCAGATCTAGACATAGGCATGGGGGGGGGGGGGGGCTGTCTGCCCCACCAAACACGATGCCATGCAAAACAACCCAAGATATTTCAAATTAAAGTGCTTGTATTTAAAATGATTTGAAACATTACCACTGCTACTGACTAACTACAGCTGTGTCACCACTAAACCAACAGCATTTCATCATTGAAAACAGAAAACTCTCTGAGTCAGACCTTTAGCTTTATGCATGCTGCGTGGGGAGCAATTTCCATTAAACGGTAATTCCAGCCATTTTCAAAATTTTCCTGAGAGGATACAAATTGAACCAAATGGACCCTAGCGGGTCCATTTGGTTCCATTTGTACCCTCTCAGGAAAAAGGGGTCTGAAAGAAAAATCATTAACATGGTGAAATACATCTTGATGATGTCATCAGATGTATTTCACCATGTTAATGATTTTTTCAGACCTCCATTTTTAGGAAATATTGAATTGGGGAAACTTTTTTTTTCATCATGTCCACACACACTTCTCTAAGGTATATTAATGACTAAATTATTAATATTAAAATGTTGAAAATGGGTGGAGTTCCCTTTTAAAGATCCTATATGATGTGAAAGCCTGATTGTTATTTGTGGGGATAAACACACACGCACACACACGCACGCACGCGCACACACACACACACACACACACACACACACACACACACACACACACACACACACACACACACACACACACACACACACACACACACACACACACACACACAGAACAGAAGAAGTTGAATTTCATGTAATTTCTCCTTTAGCTGTTTTGCAGCAGGACTTACTCTCAGGGGCAGATGTAACATGTCCCATTTGGGGGGGCAAGAGAACATGTTGGAGGGGCCAGAGAGAATGGTATGGGTACGGCTTCATCGCCCGTGTCGCTTCGCGCCATGGGCGATGAAGTCGCACCCATACCATTTTCTGTTACAGGACTTTTATTAGTCAAGTATAAGCATCAATAATAACATCAGTTGTTGTTGAAGTTGCAACAGACACGCAGCATGCATAAAGCTAAAGGTCTGACTCAGAGAGTTTTCTGTTTTCAGTGATGAAATGCTGTTGGTTTAGTGGTGACACAACTGCAGTTAGTTAGTAGCAGTAGTAGTGTTTCACATCATTTTAAATATAAGCACTTTCTTGGGTATATTGGGTTGTTTTGGATGCAATCATGTTTGGTGGGGCAGTCAGGGCATTTAGGGGGGCATTGTCCCCCCCATGCCCATGCCTAGATCCGCCCCTGCTTACTCTGTGAACAGTTGGTCATTTTGTGTTCTTTGTATTCCGGTGTCAAGGCTTTGGCCATGTATTATGTATGACCTTGGTTCTGTCATTGGTGTGAGAGATGCATTGCAGGACATGAAACGATCCGTCACTGCTCCTCGAAGTTGTACATATATAGGCACGGTGTGCCTCAGGGTCATATTGACTTTAGGGTCTTAAATGGACCAAGGTGTTGCGAACGTGTGTGTGTGTGTGTGTGTGTGTGTGTGTGTGTGTGTGTGTGTGTGTGTGTGTGTGTGTGTGTGTGTGTGTGTGTGTGTGTGTGTGTGTGTGTGTCCTTCTAGAGCCTTCTAGTAGGAGAGTTGCGATATTCCCATTCACTCCTATGTGACCAGGGATATAACCAACTAAAAAACGAAAACTAAAATTCAAAAAACATTTGAGTTAACTGAAACTAATAAAAACTAAAAATGAATGCAAAAAACGACAACTAAACTAAAACTGTAATGTGGGTTCAGAAAACTACCATATTTTCCGCAATACAGTAGTCCGGAAAATACGGTAACTAAACTAACTGAAATTACACCCAAAAAAAACCTTTTTTGTTTTTATATAGCTTTTACATTCAAAATGTTTTGGTGACCAGCATGAGGAGGAGATGCTTCTAGATCTTCTATCCACTACTGAGTTCCATAAACACTGGGGGTAAAAATTGTGTTCTTGTGGTTAGAGTGCAATCATCCAATCTGCTAGGAAACACAAAGCGGTGATTGATTACCAACCATTTCCTACTTTGGCACATTTTTAATCCTATACCTGACAACCAAAGCACAGAAAAAAATAAAATAACTAAAACTATAACTAAACTAAAACTAACTAAAACTAAATATTTTCACCAAAATAAAAACTAACTAAAACCTAGCGAACCCGCTTTAAAAACTAAAACTAACTGAATTAGAAAATAAAATGTCAAAACGAATTAACTAAAACTAAACTAAAATGAAAAATCGATAGCTATAATAACCCTGCTATGTGCCAGGTCGCTCGCGCTGCTGGAGGAGCATAGAGCCAACAGCACCCCATTCACACACTGTTAACAACTGACAATCTGCTGGAGGAGCATAGAGCCAACAGCACCCCATTCACACACACTGTTAGCAACTGACAATCTGCTGGAGGAGCATAGAGCCAACAGCACCCCATTCACACACTGTTAGCAACTGACAATCTGCTGGAGGAGCATAGAGCCAACAGCACCCCATTCACACACACTGTTAGCAACTGACAATCTGCTGGAGGAGCATAGAGCCAACAGCACCCCATTCACACACTGTTAACAACTGACAATCTGCTGGAGGAGCATAGAGCCAACAGCACCCCATTCACACACTGTTAGCAACTGACAATCTGCTGGAGGAGCATAGAGCCAACAGCACCCCATTCACACACACTGTTAGCAACTGACAATCTGCTGGAGGAGCATAGAGCCAACAGCACCCCATTCACACACACTGTTAGCAACTAAAAAGTATAGCATATTGAGAAAGATTGTTTACTATGCCTAATTGTATCCACCAAAAAACATAGGCCTACTTTTGCCCCAAAAATATTTTATATGTGAGAAGTGGGGGGGACACCGTCCCTCTGCGTCCCCCCTCCACTACACCGCTGATGCACACATTGCTGCGTAATGGAGTGTGTGTGTGTGTGTGTGTGTGTGTGTGTGTGTGTGTGTGTGTGTGTGTGTGTGTGTGTGTGTGTGTGTGTGGTGTGTGTGTGTGTGTGTGTGTGTGTGTGTGTGTGTGTGTGTGTGTGTGTGTGTGTGTGCGCGCGTTGCCTGTCCACGTGAGTGTCCCATACACTGGATTCATGGGATTTTGAAAACGGTGGAGCCACGGCTACTTCTGTCACATTTCATCAGGCCCACAGTGTGCATCTTACCCTGAACTTGGGATGGAATGCAAAGCACATACTACTCTCCCACTCTCCCCTCTTCTTTCTAGCCATCTCCTAACACTGTAAGGCATGCGGGATGCATTAATAATGCACCCTTTCAATGCTTAAAATACACAGGAAGATAAATAATTTCACAGATTAGTGCTTGTCTCTGGAGCGAGGAGAATGGAACGTTTAGTAGAGCCGAGGAGCCCACAGGCATACTGACACAGAGAGACACAGAGAGAAAGAGAGAGAGAGTGCTATGGCCAAAGGGAGGCACTAGAATGTACCTGAGGGCGGGTCTCACTCTCTCTTCTTCTCTTCAATCATTACATTAAATGTAACGGGCATCCTGGTACGTGTTTCTACCAGTTAATGACTAATAGCCAAAGTTTCTCTGGTTTCTCACTCTGGTTAAAAAGCCCGAACAGTGCAAAGCCTGTAGTCAGTAGTAGCGTTGCACATGAGCTTGAGGCTTGATTTTTTTTTTTTTTTTCCCACTCCAGCTCTGGGCAAACCGGGGGAAAACCCCGCCCCCGATGCTCGGAAGCCAATGAAAACACTGCAAAACAGCTGGGGGGTTTGGGAAGGAGCGCTTGTTTTAGCCTGCTGGCTACTACTAGTAGGGTGGGGTGAAGGAAGTTTTACTGAGGTTAGGTTAGGTTTAGGCACTGTTTTACTGAGGTTATGTTTAGGGTTAGGGTTAGGTTCAGGCATAGATTCAATTCAATTCAATTAGCTTCATAGCCTAGTAGCCTATAGTTTACTGAGGTTATGTTTAGGGTTAGGTTATGGTTAGGCATTAGTTGGAGCTTTATGCGGTTACTAACCCTAACCATAACCTCAGTAAAACTATGCTTCGCCCCACCCTACTAGTAGTAGCCGGCAGGGTAAAACAAGCGCTCCTTCCCATTGGCTTCCGAGCATCCGGGGCAGGTTTTCCCCCTGGTTTGTCCAGAGCTGGTGTGGGGGGGAAAATCAAGCGAGGTTGAGACGTATGTAAGGAATAACACCCGACGAACCAGTGATTTGTTTCCTATTAACTGACCGAGGCGCAGCCGAGGTCAGTTAGTTAGGAAACAAATCACCCGTTCGAAGGGTGTTATCCCGCTTATTACACGGCTTACGTCAGTGGTTTTCAACCAGTGGTCCGACGACCACCAGTGGTCCTTGAGAGGGTGACGGCAACGGCATGTAAACAACCAAATACATAGCTAACCAAATGGACCTGCTAACGGCGTGCTGGAACTAAATGCAGAAGCGCACCGCGGATTGATATGAACACAGCTGTTTGCACTTTGGGGACCTTGTTTATGCAGCGGTCCAATATAGCGCGGAGCGGTGATTATAGTGTATTATCTGACTGCTCACATGACCAGATCGCTGGCTTCTGATTGGAGCATTCATTCAAGCCATGTAATAACAACTTTTAATATTTTCTGGAAAACAGAAGGGTAGAGTACCCGTTGCACAGTGGCGAAATGGGACTGAGTTGTCAGTGTGAATTCAATCATGGTCAGACCATTTTTTATTACCTTTATTACCAAAGTGAGCAGGTGAAGTCCAATCTTTTGCCTGATCAGGAGATTTGTTGGTGTGCAGCGGCATGCTTGAGGCCCATATGTTGCAGTGTGTATATTCAGTGGCCTTAAAAGTTTAAAAGCTGTGCTTGTAAGCAACATGCAGCTTACATCCAATCACACGGAAGTGGATTGAACCGGCGGTGCAATCCATAGTGCAATAAATCCTCCAATAAAGTACCATAAATAAAAAGCTATAAAACTGAAAACAAGTGGAAATGCTGGTGTAAGGAGGAGGATATCGCTAAAAGCCACAGGCTTACAGTTACCAAAAAACAAGTCTGTTTTTTTCGTTGCATGGAATCTGGACGTTGGATCGAGATACAGTATTATTGTGTACAAAATTGACATTTTGTCCTGAGGTTAGAGCAAACCGTTCTGAGCAAAGAATGTGCCCAGCAAGTTTCATGGAAACCCAACCATTCGTTTTTGAGATATCTTTTTGCAAATTCAGATTTCGGCCTAAGGGTGGCGTTAGACAAAAGGCCATGGGGTCACCAAAAGACCAGTATAAACATCTTCAAAATGACCGTCTCAATAAGATCTACACATAAAAAATCAATTTCAAGCCCCCCCCCCCCAAGAAAGTTTAGTTTGAAATAGTGGTGATGGTGTGTTACTTACTGTTATAGTGTTTAAGAATAATGCACTTTATAATGAAAAATAGAGAGGGAGAATTGAAAGGTTTTCCTGTTCATGCTATTACTGACGTTTGGAAACAGTATTTGGGATTTGAGTTCCATTCTCTTGAAATGACGTAATTCAGTTGTTTAGAAATAATTTAACTCTTGAGAGTGTTAAAATGAAACCAAATGGACCCACTCTCAAGAGTTACAGATCTATACATTTTAAAGGACTGTCATGTGATCTACCTGCATGGCCTGTGTGATCTACTGGTAGATCACCATCTACGTTTTGGGCACCCCTGATCCTAAGAATTTGAAAGCGCACAGCAAATTCCAAGGCAATCCAAGTGGTGTAGTTTCTTTAGATATTCAGCTTGAGATGGACAGATGGACAGACCGACATCCACAGTCCTGATGCTTGCTGGAGTAAAATACGAGTTGATTCTCAAGAAGATCGTGATCCCACTATTGATCTTGTAGTAAACATGGCAAGATTAATGGCTTGCAAACTCCTATTTTTCATGCTAATCCCGATTACCTGAATGGGTTAGCATGCTGCTTAGCATGTGGTGCATTCTTTACTTAAATTTAAAAACCACCTTGTTTAGTCTACATACATGTAATAACATGTATTCAAAACGTTTCTTAGCAATCTGGAGCCCTAAGCAAGATTTTCCCTGGAGCCCCCCCCTTGGTAAGGGGGGCTCCAGGGAAAATCTCCTGTAAAATGGCGCCCCCCAAGGGATAAAATGATGAACTATTTTTAAACTAAATAACATATTATGAGCTCCATTTTCATTACATGCTAAACCCCGTATCCCAAATCCCTTATTTCGTTTTTACTATTTTGAAAAACTCTTTTGGAATATTTCAACATGTCAATCTATTAACATGTTGTTGTGAGCATGTAGACTGGCCATTTGAACTACTGAAAAATGTTTTTTTTTTTTTTTTTTTAATAGTTTAAAAAGGCAAAGAGGTTAAGGGGTAAGGGGTTTAGCGGTAATGAAAATGGAGCCCTATGTGTTTTAGTGTCCTGAACGCGTTTTGGTGTTTTATCTGTTGAAAAATAGCAGATCAACAAGCTCATGTCGCGCCACTCGGTGGCGCGACATGAGCTTGTTGTTCTGCTATTTTTGAAAAATTGTGAAAATGTGCTGAAAATCTCTGAATGCATTATTTTGGAAGCAAACATTTTATCTCAATTTTTCGCTTCTGGGGAACCCCGAGAACAACATGTTTTCAGATGGCGGTCTGCAGCCAAATATGGATAATTCTGGTGGTCCTTGGCTAGAAATATGTTAGCATCACTGACACAGGAGCACAGATTTTTCAGAAAAACTAGAATCTAGTGTCAAAAACTTGATTCTAGCGTCAGAAACTAGATTCTAGTGTCAAAAAGGAGATCCTAGCATCAGAAACTATCATTTAGTGTCAATAACTAGAATCTAGTGTCGGAAACTACTGTAGAATCTAGCGTCAAAAGCTAGAATGTTGCTGCTGCTATAATCTGGTGTCAGAAACTCGAATCGAGGGTCAGGACACAATGGGTTAATTATAGTATGGATGTGCAAAAACCAATGATGGGCAGTAGCTTGTTACAAGTAGCTAAGCTACATAGCTTAACTACATTTTCCCGTAACTTGTAGTGTAGCTTACTACATTTGTTCTGGGAATAGCTTGTAGTGAAGCTACACTACTTGTTTCGAGTAGCTTGTAGTGAGGCTACACTACTTTTTTCGAGTAACAAGGATTGTAGCTTACTACATTTTCCCACACACATTTTCAAATTACACCCATTTTAAATGGGTAGAAAACCTCTAATATACATCCCAAAACTTAAACATGCCACCATCCTATCCAAAATTATTATTATTATTATGATTTTTACCCATATTATTATGATTATTATTTAGAAAGTTGTACATTAAGTTGAGATATATTTTTATATTATGTAGTGCTGATGTAGCAAGCTACATCAAGCTACGTTTGTCGTGTAGCTTGTAGTGTTTCTTGCTACAATTTTCTGGCGATAGCTTGTAGTGTAGCTTACTACATTTTCCCTCTCCTCTCCTCTCCTCTCCTCCTATTCTCCTCTGCTCTCCTCTATTCTCCTCTGCTCTCCTCTATTCTCCTCTGCTCTCCTCTATTCTCCTCTGCTCTCCTCTATTCTCCTCTGCTCTCCTCTACTCTCCTCTGCTCTCCTCTACTCTCCTCTGCTCTCCTCTATTCTCCTCTGCTCTCCTCTATTCTCCTCTATTCTCCTCTCCTCTCCTCTCCTCTCCTCTCCTCTCCTCTCCTCTCCTCTCCTCTCCTCTCCTCTCCTCTCCTCTCCTCTCCCTCTCCTCTCCTCTCCTCTATTCTCCTCTCCTCTCCTCTATTCTCCTCTGCTCTCCTCTCCTCTCCTCTCCTCTCCTCTCCTCTCCTCTCCTCTCCTCTCCTCTCCTCTCCTCTCCTCTCCTCTATTCTCCTCTCCTCTCCTCTCCTCTATTCTCCTCTCCTCTATTCTCCTCTCCTCTCCTCTCCTCTATTCTCCTCTCCTCTCCTCTCCTCTATTCTCCTCTCTCTCCTCTCCTCTCCTCTCCTCTCCTCTCCTCTCCTCTCCTCTCCTCTCCTCTATTCTCCTCTCCTCTCCTCTCCTCTATTCTCCTCTGCTCTCCTCTCCTCTCCTCTCCTCTCCTCTCCTCTCCTCTCCTCTCCTCTCCTCTCCTCTCCTCTCCTCTCCTCTCCTCTCCTCTCCTCTCCTCTCCTCTCCTCCTCTATTCTCTCTCTCCTCTCTCTCTATTCTCCTCTCCTCTCCTCTATTCTCCTCTCCTCTCCTCTCCTCTCCTCCTCCTCCCTCTCCTCTCCTCTCCTCTCCTCTCCTCTCCTCTCCTCTCCTCTCCTCTCCTCTCCTCTCCTCTCCTCTCCTCTCCTCTATCTCCTCTCCTCTCCCTCTATCTCCTCTATTCTCCTCTATTCCTCCTCTGCTCTCCTCTATTCTCCTCTGCTCTCCTCTATTCTCCTCTGCTCTCCTCTATTCTCCTCTGCTCTCCTCTATTCTCCTCTCCTCTCCTCTCCTCTCCTCTCCTCTCCTCTCCTCTCCTCTCCTCTCCTCTCCTCTCCTCTCCTCTCCTCTCCTCTCCTCTCTCCTCTCCTCTATTCTATTCTATTCTCCTCTCTTCTCCTCTCTTCTCCTCTCCTCTCCTCTCCTCTCCTCTCCTCTCCTCTCCTCTCCTCTCCTCTCCTCTCCTCTCCTCTCCTCTCCTCTCCTCTCCTCTCCTCTCCTCTCCTCTCCTCTCCTCCCTACCAGGAGTGCTTCCAGTTCATCCTGCCGGCGCTGCCCCACGCCATCGACCTGCTGCGCGACGCCGTGGTGAAGGTGAAGGAGGCGGCGGACGACCTGGAGGACCTGCCGTCGCCGCCGCCGCCGCTGTCGCCGCCGCCCGGCGGCTCTCCGCGCCGCCAGACGGAGGACAAGGGCGTGCAGTGCGAGGAGGAGGACGAGGAGAAGAAGGACAGCGGCGTGGCGTCCACCGAGGACTCCTCGTCCTCGCACATCACCGCCGCCTCCATCGCCGCCAAGGTACGGTACCGTACAGTACAGTACCAGGGGTTGACACTAAGGTCTCCGAGGCACTTGCCCATCGGGCAAGTGCAAGTCAGGTTCTACTTGCCCTCAGGTCATGGTTACTTGCCCCCCAAAAAATATATTGTAAATTTTGCATTTAAGTATACTTCCTACTTGGGTGCTTTAAACGAGGGGTTTTTAACAGGCAGTCCGGGGACCACCAGTGGTCCCTGAGAGGGCTCCAGGTGGTCCCCAGCTAAGTTGGTTAACCAGATGTAACTTGAGAGCGTCATTTTTACACTCTCAAGAGTTAAAATTCATCATCTTAATTAGCCCATAGTGGTCACAGACACAGTGGTCCCTGACCCCAGCAAAATGATAGTTTGGAACCAAATGAACCCGGAAGAGAGATAGTTAGAGATAGCTAGAAAGCAGGGAAAGACGCAGATGACTGTCTTCAAGACAAATTTATCTTGTGTTATAGTGCACTAAGTTGCACACTTGCCCGATCGGGCAACCAGGTAGCAGTCTTCACTTGCCCCACCATTTTTTTTACTTGCCCCGGGCAAGCGGGCAAGTGTTAGTGTCAAGCCCTGAGTACCAGGGGCGGATGTAACATTTCCCAATTGAGGGGGGTGGGGTATGGGCGCGGCTTCATCGCCCGTGGCGCGAAGCCGCACCCATACCATTTTCTGCACCCATGCCATTTTCGGTTACAGGGCTTTTATTAGGCAAGTAAAGCATCCCCCCCCCCCCCATGCCCATGCCTATATCCGCCCGCCACTGATCTGTCTTAGTTGTTAAAGTAGTATCACGTCTCATTGTCCAAAAACACAGTGAAGAAGAAGAAGACTGCGCAACTCTCATCATCTGCCCCCATCTGGTTTTCACTCATTAC
Organism: Benthosema pterotum; assembly: GCA_039105355.1. Classification (NCBI taxonomy): domain Eukaryota; kingdom Metazoa; phylum Chordata; class Actinopteri; order Myctophiformes; family Myctophidae; genus Benthosema; species Benthosema pterotum. The sequence goes on along the minus strand of CM076983.1, from coordinate 48,957,638 downwards.
CCTAGTAAGCCTACACCAGAGGTTTTCAACCTTTTTCATTCCAGGGCCCACTATTTTCTTCTGCATTTTAGCCAGGGACCACCACCATTTGATAATGACTTTAGTCCAGTGGTCAGCAACCTGCGGCTCAGGAGCCACATGCGGCTCCAGAACACAGCCCTAGTGGCTCAGTGGCTGTAGCATTATTACATACACACACTGGGGTGATCCACACCAAAATAATATAAACATTTCAGTCACCCAAAACGTGTTGCGTTGTCTGACAGTTGCCAGTTAAAGTAGCACTTGGCCATGTCAAAAAAGCCCAGCAGTTATCAGAGGTGGAGCTTTCAATCTGAACCACCCATTTTCAAAGGTTTACTCAGTTTACTATGTCATTAATATACCTTAGAGATGTTGTGTGGACTAGAAATGGAGTGCAAATGGAGTGCAAATGGAACCAAATGGAACCAAATGGACCCGCCAGGGTCCATTTGGTTCACATTTGCACACTCTCAGGAAAAAAATAATAAAATGCGGCTCCAGACAGATTTTGAATTTAATTTTGGGTCGAAAATGGCTCTTTCAACATCTTGGGTTGCCGACCCCTGCTTTAGTCTCTCAGACCCAAAACTAAGGATTTTCAAGTCCACAATTTAGCAGATAATTGGCAACTGACATCTGTATGAACAAACGGTATTGTATAGCGATGGTTACTATCAGGATGTTCACAGAGATATACTGTATAGTAATCATCTGCCATCACAGACCTTTCAATGTCGATCGTCTCTGGAAACCACATAACGTATGTCCATTTCTAATGAATGTGTAATGGGGCGGCACTAGACCCTTTAGGACAGTGGTTCTCAAAGGAGGAGGGTCCAGGGACCCCCACGGTTTCCTTAAATGGAGCGTCACTAACTCAGAGAGCATATAATGATCCAAATGGAACGGCCGTGGGTCAGTTTGCTGCAGCAATATGCTGTATGGCACACATTGCTCTCAAAACCCACTTAAGACTCAATTTACCCTTTTCTAACCTCATAATGCAGGGTTTTTTTTTTCAACCAGTGGTCCCTGAGAGGATTCCAGGTGGTCCCCAGGCTAAATGATGGATGGTTGGTTAACCATATGTAACTATTTCAGAGTGTAAAAATGATTGGTTTCATTCTTACGCTCTCAGGAGTTAAAATATTCATCATGTGAATTAGCTCCAAGTCTACACAACCAGAGAATGTAGAAGATTAAAGGTCATTCATGATCTGTATGTTTGACTGTTTTGTTTCCCAAATCCAGCCTGGATGGAATTGTGGACAAAAGCAAAACAAATATTTAGCTTTGGGGTCTGTATGGGGCTAAAATGTCCTTAAATGGTGGTCCTCCGTGGCTCAAATGATGAATAAATAGTCGGCCCTGGTATGAAAAAGGTCGAAAACCGCTATTTTTCTTTGCTTTTTGTTTTTTCTCTCCTAGTTTTTTATTCCTACTACTACTACTCTCTTAATAATATAGGCCTATAGGTTTTTTTATTCTTTTATTCTTTTTTTGGGGGGGGGGGGGTACTTTGAAAAGCACTATATAATATTCATAATATTCAACAATTGAAGTATTTGTTCGACATACAGTATTATGCAATCTGTCTGCCCTTCCTTTTGGTGAATTCAAGGTGGCGCCGCCCGTGGCAGCTGTGGTGTTGTGGAGTGTTGCTTGCTCTTGTTTTGAACTAGTTTATGTTGTACTGTAATAGAAATGCGCAGCGACGTCACCGCCCCGGTTCCGGAAGTCTTTTCCCCATTCATTTTTCTCATAGACTTTTCGAAAATAATTTATATCAAGACGATTACGCCGCGGCCAAAGCCAACTCAGGTCGTGACAAATCATGACAACAAACACAATATCGTCATATAATATATAATTAGGAAGAGGTAGAAAACGGCATGATACAAGACTTTTTGTTTTGTTTTTTATCTTAGAAATTATTTTATTGTCCCAAAAGTTTGTGTGTGTCATCATGATTCGTCACAACCCGAGTTGGCTTTGTCCGCGGCGTAATTGTCTTGATATAAAACATTTTCGAAAAGTCTATGAGAAAAATGAATTGGGAAAAGACTTCCGGAACCGGGGCGGTGACGTCACTGCGCATCTCTATTGCACTCTGCACTGCCAAACCAAAATGGCAATAAAGACTTCTGATTCTGATTCTGTGTGTGTGTGTGTGTGTGTGTGTGTGTGTGTGTGTGTGTGCGTGCGTGCGTGCGCACGTATCTGTGCGTGTCCGTCTGTGTGTGTGTCCACACTCTCAGATCCCAGACTCCATCATCTCGCGGGGTGTGCAGGTGCTGCCCAGGGATACGGCGTCCCTCAGCACTACGCCCTCGGAGTCGCCTCGCGCCCAGGCCACCTCCCGCCTGTCCACCGCTTCCTGCCCCACCCCCAAAGTAAGCAACGCAACGCAACGCACACACACACAAGTCACACAAGTCGAGACTGCTGCCATGTTGTCCCCACATCATCTGCTCTGCTGTTCCGAAACTCGCTTTTGGTTTGTTTTATCTATTGCAAAAATAGCAGATCTACAAGCTCATATCGCGCCACCGAGTGGCGCGATATGAGCTTGTAGATCTGCTATTTTTGGAAAAAATCTGCACAAAAAAAAAAAAAAACTTATTCAAATCCTTTGAATATTTAGTATATATTTAATATATAGTTATTTCAGAAGCAAACATTTTTGCTTCTGAAATATCAAGGCCAGTGTTCTGGCCTTGTGGTTAGAGTTTCCGCCCTGGAACTGGGAGGCCGGGGTTCGATTCCCGGTCGGGTCATACCAAAGACTCTAAAAAAATGGGACCCAATGCCTCCCTGCTTGGCACTCAGCATCAAAGGGATGGATCGGGGGTCAAAATCAGCCAATGATTCCCGAGCGCGGCAAGCCGCAGCTCACCGCTCCAAGTGGTGGGTCAAAAGCGGAGAACCAATTTCGCTGCGTTAACGTAGTGACAAATAATGCGACTTTGACTTTCTTTTTACTTTGATTTTTTAACTCAAATCTTTGCTTCTGGGGGTGATTCCCTAGAACAACATGTATGTTTTCAGATGGTGGGTGGGGGGGTCTTGCTGCAGCCAAATAAATGCAGATCATTCTGGGCGTACACAGACACACACACACATACACACACAAAGCCATGTCCCCTCATCTGCTCTGCTGTACCCCCCCCCCCCCCACCACCACCACCCCCCGCGCAGCCCACTGCTTATGTCTCACACAGCTCAGCCTTCGTCCTCACCATCATCATCATCATCATCTTCTACACATCTGCAGGGTTGTCAGTCACTATTTTTATGTGCTTTATTTTTTCTATATGTGTGTATGCGTGTGCAGAGGCGTAATCTCTGTGTAGGCTGCAAGGCTGCAGCCTACATGAGGATTTCAGTAGGATTTCACAGGGGCTGTGGTCCCCGAATTAATTTGCTGGCCCAGGCTATGCTTGGGCCAGGAATTCAGGATAGGGGAAAAAAAATCGCCCTTGCATGGTAACTGACAAACAATGAGTAGTGGTGGGGGATTTGGGGAGCTATACATTACAATGGCAATGTTTCCAAGGTGTTAGACGTCATTAATTCAGCCTTTGTTGTTATCAAAGGGGTCAAAACCTGTTTAACTGGTCCTGGAGACTGGAGGTGTTGATGGTCCCCAAAACAGCAGGATGGCTAATGGCCCATCACTATTCCCACTAACCAGCCTCTTCACTGTCTGGGGATAAAAGATTGCAACAACAGCCTACATGAGGACGGACACGAGATGACGCCCCTGTGCAGCGTGCGCGTGTGTGTGTGCGTACATTGTCGTGTATGCAACCGAACACACCGAACACACTGCTCTTAAGACAGAGTAGGTGTCAGCAAAACGAATGTGCACGCACTCACTCGCGCGCACACGTTCAAACACACACACACACACACACACACACACACACACACGCACACGCACACGCACACGCGCACACGCACACACACGCACAAGCACACTCTTGATTGATAGTCTCCTCCAGGGTGTCTGTGTCGCTGCTATGCAAAGTAGTCTCTGGTTTGTAGTATTCGTATGCATGCGATGTGTTGGCGTAGCTGCTGGAGAAGCCACAAGAAGTGTGTGTGTGTGCGTGTGTGTGTGTGCGTGTTTGTGTGTGTGTGTGTGTGTGTGTGTGTGTGTGTGTGTGTATGCGTGCGCGCGTGCGTGTGTAGACTAGGGGTGTGGAGATTAATCGATATAAATCGATACATCGGTACCCACGTGCGCGATGCGAGTGCATCGGTTCCGTCACTCTGTATCGATGCAATTGACGGATGAAATCTAGATGCGTCGCGATGCATTTGCTTGAATCGGTAAAAATCGATGTTGAGCGGGGTTTTCACGATTTATTTCGCCCTATTCTATGTTTTCTAATCTGTGTTGAACGCACCATTATTGGGAAGGAAAAAGGCTCTGCCATTCGGCACCGACAGTTACGACAACTCTGCTTACTTCCTGTACAGTCCAATCGAGACTCTTCTACATAGACATCTATTGAATAGGGACAACGTGACGAGGCCCGTCAATGTCGCAGCTCTGTCTATAGTCCCCCCCCCCCTCCCCTCCTACACTCTGCAACAGCAGGGCAGCAGCCAGTCAGCTGTAGTAGTCTGGGATCAATACATGCTACCGACGTGGAGACTATAAACCCCACGGATTAAACAAGAGAACTAGTGAACGAAGCACCATATTTAGCTTCATAAAATCTCTGTTGTGTCCGTGGTTGAGCTGTGTCGCTCAATCCGTTGTTCACTGTAGCACCGACAGGTAATGATCCACACAGTATTCTTCTTATCTGATTCTCGAACGCAGTTGCAAATCTACGCAATCTGCGCGATCATTGTGTGTTGTTAAATAAATCTTCTGCACACGTTTTTAAAAGTGGTTTTCAACCCCCTTCGTTTTACAACTTTCCACTGTGCAGCTTTTCCTTGGAGCCTCATTTACTGTATATTCTGCAACACAATGGTGTTGCACACCGAGTCAGCGACAGTAAAAGTGCACAGCCACAGCTCACATCCACATGCTCTCAGTGACTCAGTCTCAGCGTGGTGTGGATGCAACGTGTTGTGATCTTGTAGAAGAGTGGTTTTCAACCTTTTTCATTTCAGGAACCACTATTTATTCAGCATTTGAGCCTCGGACCACCATTTGATGATATTTTAGCCCCACAGACCCAAAACTAAAGTTTTCTTTTGTTTTTGTCCACAATACCAGACTGGATTTCAGAAACAGACCAACATACAGATCAAAATGACCATTAATCTTTTACATTTTCTAGTTGTGTAGACTTTAGGCTAATTAGGCCTACTAACCTACAGTAAAACTATACATTGTTTTGAATTTAAATGTAGGCTATTGCATTTTGGCATTTTTTTGGAAAATTAATAAACCTTGAATATAAATCCTTTTTATTACGTTAAATTGCCACCAGATCGCATCATATCGCATTGTTCAGAATAAAATTCAATGGTATTGTTAGAGTATCGGTTAAGTATCGGTATAAGGGGGTGTATCGTATCGTAACAGGGTGAATCGCATCGCATCGTATCGCCAGGTAATTCCAAATAATCGCTAAAGTATCGAATCGCTGGCAGTGCATCGAGATGCGTATCGAATAGGGGTGTGCTGAAATATCGTTATCGTGATAATATCGTATACTTCCTCCCTTCAATATATATCACATATTCCTCAGCAGATATCGTGATATCAATATCATTTTGCAGAGCATCCAAAACAGGGGTATAATTCCGCTACGAAAAAAAAGGACTAAAATGCCAAATGACTTCTATACTGTAGCTGCTTCATTCCCAAAAAAACACAAGATAAAAACAAAAACCCTGAGGTATGGGAATCTGATGATTCTGTCGAAAAGCTAAGATTATAAACTGAGGATATACATTAGTAAGTTCTGATTTTTGCCTTGTAGTTTTTATTTTTTTTATTTATTTATTGTTTTTGTTTAAGAGCTGCAGTTACAATATCATGATATATCGTTGATGAATTCCATGCAATATATGGATATATCGCAAATACCGCAATATATCAAATATCGTGATATATTCATTAAATCGAAGGCCTAATATCGCCACCTATGTGGTATTGTGAGATACCAATATCGTCCCAGCCCTAGTATCGAATCGCCCTCAGTGCTGAGATTCACATCCCTAGTGTAGACAGAAAGGTCTGAGGGACCATCATTTTGAGTAGAACCAGACCGACATATAAGCCATTATTTGGCTTATAAGTCTTCACCGTCATTGACTTATTATACTATAGACACAACACCCTGAGGAAACCTTGAGGTGAAATGGACACATAGTGGACAAAGTTGAGAATGCAGTTTGAGGAGCAGTGGGCCAGAACCATGAACGTGTGATAGGCTCAGGGGCGGATCTAGGCATGGGCATGGGGGGGCAATGCCCCCCTAAGTACCCAGTCTGCCCCACCAAACATGATGGCATACAAAAACACCCAAAATATTTTAAATTAAAGTGCTTATAAATTTAAATGATGTGAAACACTACTACTGCTACTAACTAACTAGCCTACAGCTGTGTCACCACTAAACCAACAGCATTTCATCATTGAAAACAGAAAACTCTCTGAGTCAGACCTTTAGCTTCATGCATGCTGCGTGTCTGTTGCAACTTCAACAACACCTGATGGTATTATTGATGCTTTACTTGACTACCGTAATAAAAGTCCTGTAATCGAAAATGGTATGGGTGCGACATCATCGCCCGTGGCACGGGCGATGAAGCCACACCCATACCATTTTTCTCTTGCCCCTCCAACATGTTCTCTTGCCCCCCCCCCCCCAAATGGGACATGCTAGATCCGCCCCTGGATAGGCTCCGCCCCCTCCAGGAATCTGCAGTGCGTGCTTCGCGTTCATGTTCTCGGCCCATCTTCCCAGAATGCCCTCTGTTTTTTTTTCCCCTCAAAGAGGAGTGAAATCACCTCATGCGCTGGGTGAGCAACTTAATGCGAGTGGATGAGAGGGGAACTTCTGGTGTGCTCTCTATTTAATATATACTCTATAAGTTCACCGTATTTATACGGTCTATATCAGGGGTTTTCAACCTTTTTGACACCAGGGCCCACCATTTATTCAGCATTTGAGCCACGGACCACCATTCGATTACATTTTCACCCCAAAGACCTAAAACTAAAGACTTCTTTTGGTTTTGTCCAATATGGTCTATATGGTCTTCCCCCCACATAAATGTGGGGGGAAGACCATATAGACCAGTGGCTTTCAAAAAAGAAAAAAAAAAATGGCAATCTTGATCAACGTTGGATACAAAAAAAAAAAAATACATATCAAATCAGTACAGCAAAACATCCTTTAATAGGTTCTCTATAGACACAATTGAAATTGGCATCGGGCGCAAAAAGAAATCTGGCATCGGTCAGATGCCAGATTTTGTTTCCATTAATGTTCCTGTTAATCATTTGCTGTATAAATCTCAAATCACACAAATCCACTTTAAGTTTTCTGCTTGTCTGTTTCTCTTTGCTACAAATCCTTCAAGCTGGAGAAAATTGGCATGTGGCAGACGGTTAAATTAAATATTTGCAAAAACTCAGACTGTTGAAAACATAATATAGATTTGTCCTCTCCAAAAAAAAAAGCTTAATGATTGGTCAACTAGTCAGTGTGCAGAGTCCTCCTTCCTTCCTAGAAAGGACCAGTGGTAACCAAATGGACCCTTATAGATCTGTAACTCTTGAGAGCGTAAAACGAAACCAAACGGACCCTTTCGGGTCCGTTTGGTTGCGTTTTACGCTCTCAAGAGTTAAATCATATATTCAACCATCTGAATTGCCTAATTTTCAAGAATCTACACGTGTAGAAAAGGTGCTATTTTGACCAACATTTTGTCAATTATTATGGTTAAAAACCCACTGCTCTAGCGCATACATTCTAGTGCATTTCGGAAGTGCCGCTAGTGCATTTCGGATTTTGGCGGGTTGGCAACACTGGTGCAGAGCATTACATACTGGCAGGGCGAGGGACAGTTTGTTTGGCACGTCGCCGGACATAATTGAACCATTTGTTACCCTGAGAAATGCTCCTCATAGGGATTGCTGCCAGATGTATTTACTGTCTTCTTCTTTTTTTTAACCCTTTGTGTACTGTGTGTTAGCGGTTGAAAAATAGCAGATCTACAAGCTCATATCGCGCCACCGAGTGGCGCGATATGAGCTTGCAGTTCTGCTATTTTTGAAACATTGTGAAAATGTGGTGCAAATCTTTGGATACATCATTTCGGAAGCAAACATTTTTAACTCAAATCTTTGCTTCTGGGGGGGATCCCTAGAACAACATGTTTTTAGATGAGGTTCTGCTGCTAAATAATAGATATTTCTGGGGGTCCTTCTTATGAAATATGTCAAGCATTACTGACACAGAAAGAGATTTTTTCCAGAAACACTAGAACCTCGCGCCAGGGAATAGAATTTAGTGTCACAAACTAGAATTTAGTGCCATGGACTAGAATCTAGTGCCGGTAACTGGAATCTAGTGTCAGAAACTGGAATCTAACTTCAGGAACTACAATCTACTGAGAGGAAGTAGAATCTACCGTGGGGGACTAGAATCTCTAATGAGGAACTAGAATCTAGTGTCGGAAACTAGAATTCCGACACTAGATACTAGAACCTCGCGCCAGGGACTGGAATTTAGTGTCACAAACTAGAATTTAGTGTCATGAACTAGAATCTAGTGTCGGGAACTAGAATCTAGTGTCAGAAACTGGAATCTAACTTCAGGAACTACAATCTACTGAGCGGAACTAGAATCTACCGTGGGGGACTAGAATCTAGCATGAGGAACTAAAATCTAGCGCTGTGAACTAGAATCACAATGGGTTAACGTCATCTGCTCTCGGTGGGTCTGTTCGACGCGCCATAGATTGGACGCGCATCCCCTTTCAAGGACGTCATCTTTCTCTTGGGAAATGTTTTGGTTTGGTAGTATATATCGTGAGTTTCAAGAGGCAGTGGAAATTCAGACACCACACGATTGGAACACGGTGTGATAAATAGTTTGTTCGGGCCCAAAAGTGTTGTTGTTGTTGTTGTTGTTGTTTGTTTTTTAATGAATGAAAAGTTGGTCTTACCTTGGAAACAGAATGTATTACCGGTATATCATATTGACGCCCTGTCATGTTGTGTGTTTATTTGGCAATTTGACATTTTATGTGCCATGCTGTGTGTCTTTGGGCAGTTTTCCCTATACTGTAGTGTTCCCCATACTGCAGTGCAGTGGTTTTCACCCTTTTTGATCCCAGGGCCCACTATTTATTCAGCATTTGAGCCACGGACCACCATTTGAGGACATTTTCACCCCACAGACCGAGAAACTACTGTAAAGATTTCTCACAATACCAGGCTGGATTTTGGAGAAAACAAAACAGTCAAACATCCAAACCAAAAACACCATTAAAAATCTTCTACATTCTCTAGTTGTGTAGAGTAGACTTGGGCTAATTGAGAGGGTGAATATTTTAACTCTTGAGAGAGTAAACATGAAACCAAATGGACCCACAAACGGTCCATTTGGTTTCATTTCTACACTGTGAATCGGGCGGAAGTAAAATCGCGATTTTAACACGAATCGATTTTTTTGACAGGCCTAGTATTAATAGTACTGTTTTGATTGGGTGCATTGATCGGTCGTTTGGTTTTATTTTGAGAACTCTGAAAGAGTTGTTCCTTAAAGGAGTGCTTCACCGGTATAGAATGCCTTTAAATGCTGTACAACGGCCTCGAAATATGTGAAAAAAATATATATATATGTTAAAAAATGCCACACGATGGTGCTAGAGAAAGTATATTCTCTGCGTGCCTTGCTGCTCTCCTCTGGCTCCTTTAGTGTTCAGTGCTTTGGGAAACGTTTGCCACCTACGTCACTTTTAGGGCAGTGACGTAGGTGGTAAACAGTCTGGAAACCCCTCCTCTGGTGTTCCACTACAGTATGCACTGAGTTAGGGCAGTGACGTAGGTATGATACGGTCTGGAACCCCCTCCTCTGGTGTTCCACTACAGTATGCACTGAGTTAGGGCAGTGACGTAGGTATGATACGGTCTGGAACCCCCTCCTCTGGTGTTCCACTACAGTATGCACTGAGTTAGGGCAGTGACGTAGGTATGATACGGTCTGGAACCCCCTCCTCTGGTGTTCCACTACAGTATGCACTGAGTTAGGGCAGTGACATAGGTATGATACGGCCTGGAACCCCCTCCTCTGGTGTTCCACTACAGTATGCACTGAGTTAGGGCAGTGACGTAGGTATGATACGGTCTGGAACCCCCTCCTTTGGTGTTCCACTACAGTATGCACTGAGTTAGGGCAGTGACGTAGGTATGATACGGTCTGGAACCCCCTCCTTTGGTGTTCCACTACAGTATGTACTGAGTTAGGGCAGTGACGTAGGTGGTAAACAGTCTGGAACCCCCTCCTCTGGTGTTCCACTACAGTATGATACGGTCTGGAACCCCCTCCTCTGGTGTTCCACTACAGTAGGGGTCTCAAACTCAATTTGCCTTGGGGCCACTAGAAGCAGAGCCTGGTTGAGGCCGGGCCGCAGCGCGTCACATGGACAAACGTTTTTTTGCCATTTCAAGCCTATTTTTTCGCCATTTTCGCCTTCATTTCACTTAAATTTAAGTAGATTCAGACTCACCAATGTGGGATAAAGAGTGTGTGCATAGGTGGTGTGTCGCACAAAAAACAAAAATAACATTTCTATAATAATATTTCTATTCCTTTCTATTTCTATTCCTTCCTTCCTTTGATATACCACTGTGCTATCTGTTTCATTCAGTAGCACATAATAGGATTATGATAATAACTATAACTGAACAATATTAAATGAACTATTTACTGGACAATAGAACCTACAAACAATACAAAATAACTGGACCAGCCAACCCATCAACAAAGTGGCTCTGATTTGATTGTGATGGCATGAATTACAACCAATAAGGAAGCAGTAACAAAATCTTTACTTTAGCTATCAATTTATATTCCTAACAAAGCCAACTACAGCAAATTTGAACTTATACAGCCACTACAAAGCAGCGCCATAAAATAAATAAAATCAAAAATATAGTTTGTCAGTGTCACTCAAAAACTAGTCTTGCAAACATGACACTAGAATAGACCATCAGAATCGCCACTTAGGCCCAACTAGCAGCATTGGTTTCCCAATAGTTGTCATGTTTTACACATGCCTAAATAGGCTTTTATTTATTTGCGCTAGCCTCTTTGAAAACTATATCCCAGTTGCGCGACGTCTCATCTTTGCTGGCAATGCTGTCTGCAGTGGTCGCGCAATGGGGCTTTGAAAATAATTCAGCACTTTCGGTTTCTGACCCCACAATGTCGCAACTTTTCTACTAGATGGCTATGATTCTATCCAGCGCAGATGTAAGCCTGCACTGGAGCAACGACAACACCGTTCACTACGCAACGACAACACCGTTCACTACGCAACGACAACACCGTTCACTACGGGCAAGGGGGACACAACAACTCGTTTTAGGCTACTCACCTTAGCTCAGCGTGCTGCTTTATAAGCCATGCATCCGCCCGTATCGGGCTTTAGAAAACTGCTACGCTGTCATTATTTACCAAACCGAACGCAGTCCTTGGTAAAAAGGCAAAGTTTTCTTTTCCCTACGTGTGTTTGTAAACACGGAGCGGTGGATAGAGAGACGCCATGACAGGATCTCGCCCGTACTGCAGCCAATGGCGTCATTGCATTTCCTCAGATTGACAGTTCAGCGACAGAATGAACTAAACTGCACGGGGGGAGGGGCGTGTTTCAGGGTGCAGATCCGGTTCCTCTTTGCTATTCTGTGCAAATAGCAAAGCCAGTAGGCGGGCTTTAAACAGGATCTCAGTAATGAGCAGTCAATAGTAACAGACTGTTCTCCCGCAAATGCTTTGGGCTGCCTGGTCGGAATTTGACGGGGGAACTCGCGGCCGTCGCGGGCCGCATTAATATTAAACGTTCATATTAAGGTGGGGGCCACAAAATATCATCTCGGGGGCCGGAAATGGCCCGCGGGCCGGCAGTTTGAGACCACTGCACTACAGTATGATGCGGTCTGGAACCCCCTCCTCTGGTGTTCCACTACAGTATGCACTGAGACACGAACACAGAGGCACGGATGCACGATAGTATAACCATACAGACGAGGTTTAATTTCGGCGAAGTATCCCTTTAACTGCACAGGTCTTTTTTTTTTAACCCTTTGTGTACTCAACACGTTTAGGTGTTTTAGCTGTTGAAAAATAGCAGATCTAAAAGCTCATATCGCGCCATGAGCTTGTAGTTCTGCTATTTTTGAAAAAAGTAGGAAAATGTGGTGCAAATCTTTGAATACATAATTTCGGAAGCAAAGATTTGAGTTAAAAATGTTTGCTGGGGGATCCCTAGAACAACATGTTTTTAGATGAGGTTCTGCAGCTAAATAATAGATATTTCTGGGGGTCCTTCCTATGAAATATGTTAAGCATCACTGACATAGGTCGCACACAACCAAGTTCAGAGTTTACTGCCTGCATTCACTCAGAATAGCTCCTCAGCCTGCAAGTTTAACTCAAGTCACAGTGAAACCTGTATAGCAGTTTGTGTGCCTTCACATGTGCCAGATAGAAGCACATGTAAGCACACAGACAGACAGACAGACAGACAGACAGACAATCAGACACACACGCACGCACGCACGCACGCAGGCACGCGCACACACACACACACACACACCACAGGCCACAGGCATACATAGAGTTCCTTGCAGACATATTCACAGATGCATAGACAAACGTTAAGGAATTCATTCTTTTCACTATTTTCTTTCTCTCTCTCTCCCATTCATTTATGTACGCACACACATGCACTTGCACAGGCACACACACACACACACACACACACACACACACCACACACACACGCACGCGCACGCGCGCGCGCGCGCACACACACACACCACGTCAGATTGAGTGGTTTTGCTGTGCTCTTCCACTCCTATGAGCATTTAGTACAGTTATGTAAGGGTGAGTTTGGACTAATGAAGCATATGTGAGATGGGGCTTTTGACTCATTGGATAACGCGAGTGTGTGTGCGCGTGTGTGTGTGTGTGTGTGTGTGCATGTTTGTGCATGTGTCCGTGCAGGTGTACACATGTGTCCATGCGCGCATGCATGCACCTCAGGTTGAGCAGCGACCACATACACACACATGTTACACACCGACATGTGCCAGTTCATTATTTCAATATTGTAGCTACTGTACATTAGCAGAGAGTGGACCCTACAGTGGCTCTGTATGTATTTTGAAACCCGGCGATTCGATATTGATATCATGGCATTAAGAATTGCGATATATTGGCATCGCGATTTATTTTGCCCACCCCTACAAACAGCTTCTATAGTGCCCCCATGAGGCATGTAGAATGCAGAATGTAGATCAGTGCAATATTGGTCCTGGATTAGGAGTACAGGTATGCATGTCTGAGGGTGTGTGCGTGCATGCGTGTGCGCGTGCGTGCGTGCATGTGTGTGTGGTGCAAATAAAATAAGAACCTTGGACTTGTACGTGCATATTGCAATACCAGTGTTATTTTGATGTCCATATCTAATCTAAACGGAATAATAAACGCAAAACGTAAAACACAGCAATAAATACAAGCATTTTTTATCTACGCTGTTTCGTTTATTTGTTTATTTATTTTGCTAAATGTGTTCGCTAGCTGTGTACAGACACCATACAGTACAGTACATTTGACTCCCATGCTAAATGGCCCATCAATCTGATAAATGCGCCTATTGACATCTATTTTTAATTAAAAGTATTTCCCCCCATAAAACCATCCTCCATACACACACACACACACACACACACACACACACACACACACACACACACACACACACACACACACACACACACACACACACACACACACACACACACACACACACACACACTCCTATGGCAGCTAGCTGTGAGCTAGAGGACGCCGGCTCGCTTAACAGTATTCCAATAGCTTTTTGATTAATGGCTTGACGTATGGCATTGAAGCCAAGGCCAAGGCTTATGGAAATGACTTCCGGCTGCTCTCCCCACCCTGCTCTGTGTCGGAGGGTGAGTCACAGAGTCAGGGGCGGATTGGCCATCTGCAGTACAGGGAGTTTTCCCGGTGGCCTGCGGCGCCACCTAGTGGCCTGGACAAGATCCGAAATGCACTAGTGGCACTTCCAAAATGCACTAGAATGCGCTAGATGCTCGCCTGGAACATACAGATCAAAATGACCATTAATCTTCTACATTCTCTAGTTGTGTAGACTAAGTTGGGCTAATTCACATGATGAATAGTTTAACTCTTGAGGGTGTAAAAATGAAACCAAATGGACCCGCAAGGGTCCATTTGGTTTCATTTTTACGCTCTCAAAGAGTTACATCTGGTTAACCAGTTGCCCCCCCGGGGTGGCAAAATTGTCCCGGTGGGAAAATATGTGCCAATCCGCCCCTGAGTCACAGTGAGTGCAGTGGTGGAAGGAAGGGAAACCTACAGTACTTTTACTCGAGTACCGTTAGGGCCATGGCGTCACGTCACGTCAAGCATAGAAGCTTTATAGAGCAAGGGTTTTCAACCAGTGGTCCGGGGACCACCAGTCGTCCTTGAGAGAGTTCCAGGCGGTCTCCGAAGTTGGTTAACCACATATAATAACTCTTTGTGTTTACACTCTCAAGAGTTAAAATATTCATCATGTGAATTATCCCAAGTCTACACAACTAGAGAATGTTGAAGATTAATGGTCACTTTGATCTGTATGTTTGGCTGTTTTCTTTTCTTCGAAATCCAGCCTGGAATTGTGGACAAAAAGCAAAAGAAATCTTTAGTTTTGGGTCTTTTGGGGTACAATGTCATCAGATGGTGGTCCGTGGCTCAATACTAATACTATATTATAGTTCATACATAGTATACTATACTAAGTACCTCACACTTCAACTGTAGTCAACATTTAGATATTTGTACTTTGCACGAGTATTTCCAATTTACAATACTTCTACTCCACTACACCTAAAATATGACTCTACCACAAATATTGAACACTACTACATTTATTTTTCAAATGTTAGCTACTACAGCTCTTTAGTGACTTAAGGCAATGGAGAATGCCAGATCTACAAGCTCAAAATGTGTTGCAGTGTGAGCTAGTAGATCTGCTATTTTCAAAATATCCGTATAGACTACATTTGATAATTGAAATGACACATTCTGCATACTGAGAGCTTTCCACTTTTGGTCATTGAAGCACATTTTGATTCCAATACTAAAATACTTTTATTGCAGTGGTTTTCAACAGGTGGTCTGGGACCACCAGTGGTCCTTGAGGGGGTTCCAGGTGGTCCCCAGCTAAGTTGGTTAACCAGATGTAACTCTTGAGAACGTAAAAATGAAACCAAATGGACCCTTGCGGGTCCATTTGGTTTCATTTTTACACTCTCAAGAGTTAAAATATTGATCATCTGAATTAGCCATTTTGGAATGTATGTTTTGCTTGTTTTGTTTCCCAAATCCAGCCTGGAATTGTGGACAAAAGCAAAATAAATCTTTAGATTTGGGGTCTGTGGAGCTAAAATATCCTCCAATTGTGGTCCGTGGCTCAAATCCTGAATAAATGGTGGTCCCTGGGATGAAAAAGGTTGAAAACCCCTGCAATACTAAAATACTTTTATTATCGGTCAGGGTTCAGTGTCTTCCTGACCTTCATCCTGCTGATTCTGCTAACATTCTGAAGAAAACCCAAACATAGACGTAATAAAAAAAATAGCCAATAACTTTGGCAGCTACATTTATTTCATGGGCGGATCTATAGGCATGGGCATGGGGGTCTGGGGGGGGGGCAATGCCCCCCTAAATGCCCTGACTGCCCCATCATACGTGACCAAACATGATTCAAATTAAAGTGCGTATAATTAAAATGATTTGAAACACTACTACCAACACAACCAACAGCATTTCATCATTGAAAACAGAAAACTCTCTGAGTCAGACCTTTAGCTTTATGCATGCTGCGTGTCTTTTGCAACTTCAACAACAAACTGATGTTATTATTGATGCCTATACTTACTTGCCTAATAAAAGTCCTGTAACTGAAAATGGTATGGGTGCCGCACCCATACCCCCCCCCTCCCAATTTACATCCGCCCCTGCTTTATTTCCACTTCCAATTACAGTATATCTATTTTTCCCTACTATGCACCCACCAGCCTGCATTTGTGGATGCGTGTGTCTTTTTTCTTTGCTGTGTGGACACTAGCATGTATTGATTTTCTGGCCGTTAGCTCACAGAGGACCCAACAGAAACGCCTTATAAACTGGACCACATTACCTGCACAACATGCAAGCCTGTATGTAGAGCAGTGGTTTTCAACCTTTTTTGATCCCAGGGCCCACTATTTATTCACCTTTTGAACCACAGCCCACCATTTGATGACATTTTAGCCCCATTCATACCCCAAAACTAGAGATTTATTTTGCTTTTGTCCACAATTCCACCAGGCTGGATTTGGGAAACCAAACTGTCAAACATACAGATCAAAATGACCATTAATCTTCTACATTCTCTAGTTGTGTAGACTTGGGGATAATTCACATGATGAATATTTTAACTCTTGAGAGTGTAAACATGAAACCAAATGGACCCGCAAGGGTTTTGTGAACCCAAAACTAAACGGTTTTAAAGTTCAAAATAACGTTTTGAAAATATGTTTCCTAATTTTTTGAAATATGTTTCCTAATTTTTT
>CM076983.1:48785759-48935759 GCA_039105355.1 Benthosema pterotum | reverse complement strand
CCCCCCCCCTTCTATACATGCACATGCGGTCCTCTCTCGGTCATGAGTGTGTGATTTAGCGCAGAGCGGCGCCGCACGTACGTATGTGATGCTATAGTACTCTCCTCTTCTCTTCCCTTTAAGCTGCTTCTCTCTCTCTCTCTCTCTCTCTCCCCCTCATTTCCTCTCGCTCTGTCGAGCATCCTCACCTCTCTAGCCTTTCCTTCCTCATCTTATTCTTCTCTCGCTTCAACTCACCCCCCACCCCCTCTCTCTTTCTCTCTCTCTTGCTCTCTGTCTCTCCCTTGCTCTGTTGCTCTCTTTCTCTCCTCCTCCTCACCCCTTAGAAGAGCGTGTGTGTGTGTGTGTGTGTGTGTGTGGTGTTAAGTGTGCTTGTGGTCCTACAGTGCATGTGTTGTGTTGCCTCTCATTCTGTAGCGACTCCAGGCAGAAGATGGTAAGTCCAATATAGCCTCTCTCTCTCTTCTTCTGCAAAATAGTGATTCTAGTGTGTGTGTGTGTGTGTGTGTGTGTGGGGGCAGTGTGTTCTTGTGAGCATTGTTTTAACATGTGCACAGCACGTGATTCGTTGCTGTACAGTAGTAACGACTGTGTGCATTGCAGGGTAGTATATTTTTTTGTATGTGTGTACAGTATGTATGAGTGATGCGATGATGTGCACGCGCTTGGGTGACACGTGAGTATGCGTGCGTTTGTACCGTGCGCGTTCGTAAAAATCGGCTTTGAGTGGAGCGAGGGTCTGCTGTGTGTGGTGTGTATTTGTGTCTGCTTGTATGTTTGAAGGTGTTGTTTTACACACGTAGGATATGTATGTGTTGTAGTCGAGAGCAAGAGGTGTAGTTCATGTGAATTTAAATCCCGACAACACTGCGTATAATGTAACCAAATTGACCCTGAGGCACTCACAGAGATAATAATTCTATTATTGGGTGCTTGAAGTATGGTGCCGCACGTATACTGTTCGGCCTCATGGAGGCCGTGCTAGTTTTTTTTTTGGCTGTCTGAGCTAGGGCATTAACCAAACAACGTTTTTTGCTAGTCGAATCGAGCGCTTTGGTAGTCGAGTAATTGTCGACTACAGTGATATATATACCGTATTGTCCCGAATATAAGACGACTCGTTTATAAGACGACCCTCATTTTTCAAGACCTATTTACAGAAAAAAGAGCATTGAATGTCAAATAGTATAGCGAAGTGAATATAAGACGACTCAATTTTTGGGATATTTCCATTGGGAAAAAGCATAGTCTTATATTCAGGCCAATAGGTATATATTTGTTTTTTAGCCAATAAAATGTGTGATTCCGGACTCCCCATTGAAACAGTGCATGCCTATTACACTACTACTGTATATCTCAGTTACATTAGGACATTATGAAAAACAAGCAACCAACCAACAATCACAATAACAACACCACAGAAAACATCCACGATGGCTGCTGCAGAAAATCGAAACACATCACAAAAATTATTATTAGCGAGTAACGAATTAATAGTCGAATAGTGTTTCGCTTGTCGAATAATCGAATTAATAGTCGAATATCTAGTTAATGCCCTATAGGCTGAGCGAGGAAGAGAGACGTTGACTGAAAAGCTGAAAGCACTATACTGCAGGATGGTTGGCTACAAAGCGACAGAGATGTACATACAGGAGGTACAAGTGTTTCACATGCAGGGCTGACGAAGATGAACACAGCCGGTTACATAAAGACACACAGAGAGGAGGAGGAGGAGGAGGAGGAGGAGGGTGGGAGGTGTGTGTGTGTGTTGGGGGGGGGGGGTAGCGTAGCAGCCTCACATGCAGGGCTTCATGCACACACTCCTTTGGCGGTGTCAAAGCAGCCAGAGCCATGCCATAGAGCAGTGGTTCTTTCAACCTTTTTCATCCCAGGGACCACCGTTTATTGAGGATTTGAGCCACGGTCACGGACCACCGTTTGAGGATACTTTTAGCCCCACACAGACCCCAAATCTAAAGATGTGTTTTTGCTTTTGTCCACAATTTTCCAGGCTGGATTTGAGAAACAAAACAAGCAAAAAAAAAAAAAAAACATTCCAAAATGGCTAATTCAGATGAGTATTTTAAGACCTGCAAGGGTCCATTTGGTTTCATTTTTACGTTCTCAAGAGTTACATCTGGTTAACCAACTTAGCTGGGGAGCACTTGGAACCCTCTCAGGGACCACTGTTGAAAACCCCTGCCATGGAGAAGTGTTTTGTTTTTTGTTTTTTCAACATTTTTGATACCAGCGCCCACTATTTATTCAGAATTTGAGCCACGGACCACCCTTTGATGACATTTTATCCCCACCACAGACCCCAAAACTGAATATTTATTTTGGTTTTGTCCACAATTCCATGCAAGGCTGGGTTTTGGGAAACAAAAAACACTCAAACATACAGTACAGATCAAAATGGCCAATCCCCTTGTCCCATAGGGTAGATACCCTCACAAAAACATGCAGTAATCCAGGACTCCAAACTGCCTCCCCCTGGCCAGCCAGGGCGCCTGATGAAGGGGACAGGAACTGGTTGGAAACTCCCCCTGTCAGGTGAAAAGAAGGCAGCTTGGACTCCTCATGCATTGAGGGTGTGTAGAGCCCAGAATCACATTAGGAATTGGCACTGGGTGAAAAAATGGGTGGCCGTTTGATGACATTTTATCCCCACCACAGACCCCAAAACTAAAGATTTATTTTGGTTTTGTCCACAATTCCATGCAGGCTGGATTTTGGGAAACAAAAAAACATGCAGATCAAAAATGGCCAATAATCTTCGACATTCTCTAGTTGTGTAGACTTGGGATCATTCCGATGATGAATAGTTCTCTTGAGAACTCTTGAGAGTGTAAACATGAAACCAAATGGACCTGCAAGGGTCCATTTGGTTTCATGATTTTAAGATCATTGAAACCTGGACTGTTGCCTGTTTGCCTGCTTCTGGTCCTGCCGTCCAGGACATATTATAGTCTACGTCATACCTGGCATTATGCGGCCCGGGGGCCAAATGCAGCCCTTTGGCTGACTCTGACCGGCCCGGGGACCACCAGTGGTCCTTGAGAGAGTTGGTTAACCAGATGTAACTCTTTGAGAGCGTAAAAATGAAACCAAATGGACCCTTGCGGGTCCATTTGGTTTCATTTTTACACTCTCAAGAGTTAAAATATTCATCATCTGAATTAGCCCAAAGTCTACACAACCAGAGAATGTAAAAGAATGGCCATTTTTTTTTTACCTGTTTTGTTTGTGAAATCCAGCCTGGTATTGTGGACAAAAAGTCCAGTTAGTTTTGGGGTCTGTGGAGCTAAAATGCTCAAATGGTGCTCCTCTGTGACTCAAATACTGGATATATAGAGGGCCCTGGTGTCAAAATTGTTGGTAATTTTGAAATTAAGTTAATATTATGCAGACTTTAGTTCAGCCATTAGTCTTGGCCCTCCACAATATTTTATGTATCTCATTTGGCCCCTTGGGGAAAATAATTGCCCACCCCTGGTCTACGTAGAAGAGCCACCGATGGAGATGTTCTAACACTCTTAACTCTATGGCTCTGGTGAAAGCACATATCCAAAACAGAATTTATACTGCTGCTGAAGCCGCCTGCTAATATTATGAGAATGTACAGTATACTCTTCACCCAGCGTGAGTCAAGGTATAATTACATAGTATTTATACTATCGTGTGTGCATTTTTCTATTCCTAGCTTTGGCCTTTATATCGTGCAGTGAGACGTGATACATTTTCTGACGTCTGATATTCCTGGTCCGTGGCTAAAATGCAGGATAAATAGTGGTAGTCTATGTAGTTATGTAGCAGAATGTAGTTTACTGAGTGTTTCGTGAAGATTTTTGTAAACCACGTTTTTTTCTGTTCTATGAACCCTATGGAACATGAAAAAAATGGTTTACATTTTTTATCTTTACCCAGAAAATATTTACCCATAACATTCCATATAATGTAATAATTAAAATATAATCATACTTTAAGAAGCACATGTGACGTATCAAACTAGGGGTTTGCTTCTGAATCCATCCCAAGCATTAGTTTTGCCCAAAAAACATTCCTTGGGTTAAAATCGGCCATAGAAATCATGGAAAATGTGATGAGGTCAGCACATTTGGGCAAGTATCTATGGCCGTTTTTAGGCCAAGGAATGTTTTTTGGGCAAAACTAATGCTTGGGATGGATTCAGAGGCATGAAAAACCCCTAGTTTGACATGTCACATGTGCTTCTTAAAGAATTATTATATTTTTAATTATTACATTATATGGGATGTTATGGGTACATATTTTCTGGGCAAAAATAAAAAATGTAAACCACTTTTTTCATGTTCCATAGGGTTCATAGAACAGAAAAAACATGGTTTACAAAAATCTTCACAAAACGTTCACTTAAATACACAATGACATGGACTATGGTGCCCTGGTATGAGAAAGGTTGAAAACCACTGATATAGCACACTTTATCCACGGCACTTTACATACTGTATATTGTAGAACACATTCACCCATTCCACACACACACAAGCACGACAGACACAAGTTCACAATCATGGGCTGCTCTGGGTGGGATTTTCCACCTGCTCGGTAGCTAAAAAAAAACAGTCTGCCTTCTGTGAAACGAGTATGACGCAAGCTTCTTCAGTCTGCCAGAGTCAGCTTAATGATGTCAGACAATTGATTAATTAACTCTCAATACAAACAAACCAAAAATAACTCAAAACCTAAAAGCGCTGTCGCAAGACATGAGCCAAGCACCACAGGAAGTCAGCGCTTTGGAAAGCATTCTGCTTTCTGGAGATTCTCGTGTAGACGGGTATTCCACTTTCAAAAAAAGAACTTTAGTCAATTTATAGTCTACTCAGTCTCATGTGAACACACCAGACAGTTTATAAGTTACTCCATTCAGTATTTAGATATTTGATGTTCATTTTAGCACCTCCAGCTCCTTCCTATACGAGCCCATTATAACTTAAAACTCCATTTTAACCATGACAGATTATTCAAAAACAACCCATCTTTTTTCTGGTGACTGATATTGTCGTGAGGGGGATGTGGAATTCCACGGCCCTCTCACGTATTAGGAGGACAATATCAGTCACAGAAAAAAAGATTAAAATGGAGGTTTAAGTTATAATGGGTTTGTATAGGAAGGGGGCGGGGGAGCTAAAATGAACATCAAATATCTAAATACTGAAAGGAGTGACTTATAAACTGTCTGGTGTGTTTACATGAGACCGAGTAGACCATAAAATGACCAAAAGTTTTTTGGAAAGTGGAATATCCCTTTAAGACTTTCTGACTGTGGGAATCGCTGCTGAGATGCTGCTGACGTCTTCTCTTTAAAAAAAAAACATTCTGCTCCTTGATGCAAACCGTGGGGAAAAGATTGAACCCAGCTAACTGCATTTAACAGCAGTTATTATTACAGTAATCAATCGTGTGTCTGTGAAGCATGGAGAATAGACCTGCACTGGCCATCTGGCTAAGTTACTGTAGCAGCGCTGTTGCTATCGCCTTTTTATGCTCATTGATGTTGAGGTGTTATCAATTTTTAGCATTTGAAGATGTCACCATCGTTGGGGCGGATGTAACATTTCCCAATTGGGGGGGGGGGGGGGGGGGGGGGGGGGGGGGGGGGGGGTAGGAGAAAATGGTAGAGGTAGAGAAAATGGCCAGAGAGTTTTCTGTTTTCAATGATGAAATGCTGTTGGTTTAGCGGTGCCATAGCCTCGACACCCAGGCTTTCATTTTCGTCCGCCTTGCGCGAAAACGGAAAGCCTGGACTAACGCGCGTTGGAAAGTGGCCTTGAGGGGCGTGTCAACCTTCCGGGGTGGGCGTCGCTCTAAATGATGTGACGTAGAACAGCAGTGGACGGGCGTGGGAGGGGCCGGAGATGACGACACGTTAGTGAGATCAAATCAGAGCGCAGTACTTCCGCCGTGGGTATCCCACGACACCCCCGCCCCCCAAGGCCAAAATCATTGAGGGCTAGACCAGGCTAGCGGTGCCACAGCTGTAGTTAGTTAGTAGCAGTAGTAGTGTTTCAAATCGTTTTAAATAGAGGCACTTCAATTTGAAATATCTTGGCTTGTTTTGCAATGGGCATTGCCCCTCCCATGCCCATGCCTGGATCCACCCCTGAGTTTAATGCTACCTCTGAACATCATCCTTGCCAGCAGCCAGCTAAATGATGGGTGTGGAAAGGGGTTGCATTGAGTTTCCATTGAGGATTCCAAACATGAAGGTTGTATTGTTCTAGAGTACACCATACACCAGAAGACAAA
Organism: Benthosema pterotum; assembly: GCA_039105355.1. Classification (NCBI taxonomy): domain Eukaryota; kingdom Metazoa; phylum Chordata; class Actinopteri; order Myctophiformes; family Myctophidae; genus Benthosema; species Benthosema pterotum. The sequence goes on along the minus strand of CM076983.1, from coordinate 48,929,471 downwards.
CTACATCTTTGGCCAAAAGCGGCACTTATACAGACTCTGCTTAATGGATTCACATTCAGCATCCCGCCTTGTTTGGCTCATAGTCTGCATAGTCCATTTGGGTCAAATGCATTACGAGCTCTGTGTGTGTGTGTGTGTGTGTGTGTGTGTGTGTGTGTGTGTGTGTGTGTGTGTGTGTGTGTGTGTGTGTGTGTGTGTGTGGTGTGTGTGTGTGTGTGTGTGTGTGTGTGTGTGTGTGTGTGTGTGTGTGCATTATCTTATTTCTATTCTCTCTATTACTCATGCCTACTAACTCCAACAGGGTTTTCCTCAAGGCATTAAAGCTGCAATCTGGAATCTTTTTTTTTTTGTAATTTGTGAATGAACGTCAGATTGACCAAAATATATCGCCGAATAGAGTACGTAGGATGATGCATACTGCAATGGTTGGCGGTTGGAGGTCTTCGCTCCGCTCTTCCATCGGTGCAATTCAGACCCCTGTGGTGGTCAGGAAGGACCAATAGTAGTGGGGTGAACGGATGCCGTTGCCTCCAAGTGCAAAATACAGTACTGTCCGCTGCCCAAGAGCGTGGAGTTCCGTCTCTCAGCTCCGTAATGGAAATGCATTCTACCGTGCAGATCTGAATCCCGGGAAGCTAATAAATCTACGAGCTTTTAAGCCAGGTGATGAGTTAGATTGCAAAAGAGCATTGGTTATGGAGAGAAAGGGAGGCTTGGATGGAGCAAGAGGGAGCGAGTTTGAAGACTCTTGAGAGACTCTGAGAGAGAGGGAGCAGGCCCGTATGTAACTTTACCAAAATGATTTGGGGGGGAGGGGCAGGTGAAAATGGTATGGGGGCGGCTTCATCAACACACCCATACCATTTTCACCCCAAATTCACCCCAAACCCGCACACTATGTATTTTTCTTTTTCAGTATTTTTTAAATATAAGCACTTTAATTTGAAATATCTTTGAAATTTGGGTTGTTTGCATGCCATCAGGTTTGGTAGGGCATTTAATGGGGCATTGCCCCCCCATGCCCATGCCTAGATCCGGCCGGCCCTGGGGAGAAGAGTGAGGAAGAGACATTAGAGATGAAGGGCTCCATTTTCGTTATATGCTAAACCCCTTATCCCAAATCCCTTATTTCGTTTTTACTATTTTGAAAAAACCTTTTGGAATATTTCAACATGTCAGTCTATTAACACGTTGTGAGGGTGTAGACTGGCCATTTGACCTAGTGAAAAATGTTTTTAAGTGCTGTGCAGCAAGCACTTCATTAGACGATTCACGCCGTGTGTGTCCTTGCGTGTGTGTGTGTCCCTGCCTGTCTGCGTGTCTGCGTGGAGTCTGAATGGAACGTCCCATTGTGCTTGTTTCTCTGAACATGTGGCAACATCAACATGCATAGCACAGTGACAATGCAGTGTTGCCAAAATCCAAAATGCACTAGTGGCACTTCCAGAAAGCACTACAATGCGCTAGATGCTCGCCTGGAGTGGAATATGACCATTAAATGACCATTAATCTTCTACATTCTCTAGTTGTGTAGACTTGGGCTAATCACATGATGAATATTTTAACTCTTGAGAGTGTAAAAATAAAACCAAATGGACCCATAAGGGTCCATTTGGTTTCATTTTGACGCTCTCAAAGAGTTACATCTGGTTAACTGACCACTGGTTGAAAACCACTGTCATAGGAGGAGAAATTGTGGAAAATGAGGGTTTTATCTCTGGTGCCTGTTAATCAGTTTCATCCCAACTCACCAGCCAAAAAGTACTAGATTTTCCGCCAGGAGTTTTTCACTAATTTTGGCACTAGGGGGGTCTGAAAAAGCGCTAAATATAGCGACAAACGCGCCAAGTTGGCAACACTGAGACTATGTACAAGCTGCCGTGTGTGTCCCTGCGTGCCTGCGTGGAGTCGGAATGGGAACGTCCCATTGTGCTTGTTTCTCTGAACATGTGGCAACATCCCAAGCAACAATACCACCACGTCACAGAAAAGCTCATTGATTGGCTAACACGCCGCAACAGAGCCAGTCTTATACGTCGAACAGAGCAGAGCCATCTGGTAGAAGACTTGCGACATTGAGGGGGCAGAAAACAATGCGTATGATCCAATACACTTAAATGCATTCGCTAACCTCGGTTGTCCCAATTCAATACAAGTATATAGATGAGCCGCCATTGAAGTGGCCCCATGAAGTCGACATAGTTTTCGCGTTACTAAAGGCTCTGGCCTCTAGTAACCACACAGCCACAGGCTATGCCCCGCCCCCTCCAGGAAGCTTTTCAGCTAACTGACCGTCCGCTCTGAAGCGTAGCGCTCAGCAAACACCGGCCAACGGCTGGACTTTGGCTTATTTATCAATAATATGTGTATATAAAATATATCTAACTCATCGAATCTGCTAATTACATCGATTTGGTTCTTATAAAATAGTTGATTGGTGCCCAAGTATTCATATTATGAAGATAGCTTTTGTCATTTTGACTGCCTGGGACTTCTCATTCACTTACAATGGGCTTCGGAAGAACTCCGAATTCTAAAAACGTTTTTTAAATAGCGGCTGTACCTGAAATATTAGTGGAGATTATAAATTATATAATATAAATTTATATAATAGTATAAATTTATATAAACACTTGGTTTGCTAACCTACAAGTAGTCGAAAGACATTTTCTGCTATAGATATGTCTCTCCATATGTCTTCAGAGAGGCTGATTGACAGCTCGCTGCTGCACGGAGCTACGTGCTGTCTCTACAGTGTAAAAAAAAAAAACAATCATTGATGGTTATCTTGTTCCAGAACACTGAAAGTGATCAATTTCCCCCTCAATGCATAGAATGGTTAGGTGTAATGACATTTATTCTGTTTGCACAGACAAGATTTAGAAAGGTCGATTTAAATAAATATTATTGTCAACACCAAAATAGTGCGATACCAGGGCAGTTTTCACCCAAGGCAAGCCAGTGGATCCCAAACGTTTTTATGTCAAGGACCCCCAAATTGACATTGATGACCATACAGTCCCATTAAGAAATGAGGGAGTCCAGGGACCCCCAAATATCGATTTGGATGGCTCTAGCAGCAATTCTCAACCTGTTTAGTTTCAGGGACCACTGAGTTACAACAACATGGTTATAGTGTGGTTACCACTGCCATATTTTCTGCATTGAAAAAAACCCATAATTTACTGTATTCAGTATTAGTTCCCAATCGATTTACAGTTTTATGGTTGTGGTGCTGTGGACTTGCATTTGCCATGCAGGCTTATAGCCCCAATTATTCTAAAGTGTGTTTTAGTATACTGTAGCCGCACACGCAGCACTTCATTTCACACGGGTGTGATTTTTTAATTTTAATAGTTTAAAAAGGCGAAGAAGTTAAGGGATAAGGGGTGTAGCGGTGACGAAAATGAAGCCCGAAGAGTTGACGTCGATAAAGAGGAAAGACCAAGGGGTTTCAACTGGTGTCGTAACTGGCTGCGTGCGTGTGTGTGCCACTGAAACTGGTGGGCGGCGGCCAGCGCAGGCCTGCATGCGCGTCACATCAGCTCATTGTGCCACGTTAATTCTCGCTCGCCTCCTCCGCACCAGCAAACTCACTCAATACCTCGTTAATCTTTAATGCGAGTGGACGCGGCGATACGGAGGAGGAGGAGGAGGAGGAGACGTTCAGGGAGCCGAGCCAACTGGGACGTGATGAATGGAAGGGGATGGGATGGACGGCGGGCGGGCGGGCGTCAGAGAGAGGGCCAGCGGGGCTCTGGCTGCGTGCTGCATGCAGCGTGTGGCCCGTCTCCCTCCCTCCCTCCCTCCCACCCTTGGGGTGTCAGTTGGCTGGAGATGTCTGTCACGGGCCGTCTGCTTCCGCTGCTGGACTGCATGGCCCAGGGGCGGATCTAGGCATGGGGGGGGGCTATGCCCCCTAGACTGCCCCACCAAACTTGACGGCATGGAAACAACCCAGATTTCAAATATATTTCAAATGAAAGTGCTTATAATTGAAATGATTTGAAACACTACTACTGCTACTAACTACAAGTACAATTGTCGTACCACTAAACCAGCAGCATTTCATCATTGAAACCATCACATCACGACGTGTCTGTTGCAACTTCAACAACAACGGATATTGTTATTGATGTTTTTCTTGCCTAAAAAATAAGTCCTTTAACCGAAATTGGGATGGGTGCGACTTCATCGCCCGTGGCGCGAAGCGACACGGGCGATGAAGTTGCCCCCATACCATTTTCTCCTGCCGCCCCCCGATTTGGGAAATGTTACATCCGCCCTGGCATGGCCATGAAGCCTGGAGGCAGAGAGAGGCACTCATGCAGCATTTTCTGGTCAGGGAATTAAAGTCCCCCTCTCACGCCTACCCCCCCGTTCCCCCTGCCCCCCTCCTCCTCCGGCCCCGTCGTTTTGTATAGCCAATTTAACCGCTTGAACTTGGCTTCAATAACCATGAGAGCATGTTTCACTTGCCTTGGTTGAAAGGAGGAGGCGCTGGAAGAAAAAGTGCTGTAACGACAATTCAAGATCACAGGACATTGGCTGATTTTAGCGTTCTAGTTATAAATTTGGCAGTTTTTCCGGAAAAAACATAGAGGCCGACTTATTGATGGAGATGTTTATTGTTAATAAAATGGGACAAAAAATCAAAATGGCCGCGCCCATTCTGTCCCAAATGAAAGTCAGCAAGGGGATGATCGTCAGACGATGCGCCCAGATTAATAGATGGATTAAAGAATGAAATCTACATTTCGTTGTGTTTTGCGCCAACCAACACGACTGGCGGTCAAAGAATTAAAAGGTAAACTGAGTCAGTAACAATGGGACTTGTAGATCCATGCCCCACCCAGCTATGCAACACCTTACCTGTTCCACCCATCACTCTGTCCCTTTCATGCTCATATATGGAGATCTTTTGGATCTGTCTGTGTCAGTTTATTCCTATGAAAGCCTATGAAGTTCTCTGTCTGTCATGCCCAACTGTGGAGTGTTGTGATATCAGAACCAGGCCAGCTCCATGCTGTATATATGGACCATGGGCCCTGTGCCAAAGCCCAGGCAGAGGCACCTTTCGTGGTGGTTCTGGACAACTGTGGATCTGACCGACTCGACACTGCATGGGCACTGTACTTCTTGTGTGGGTGGCGGTGAGGGCGAACGGTTCTCCAGTTACCTGGATTACTACCATGCACAAACACACGTTGTTGTACTGTAGTTCAGTCCACCTAAAACCAGGGGCGGATGTAACATTTCCCAATTGGGGGGGGGGAGGAGAAAATGGTATGATGAAGCCGCACCCATATAACATTTTCGGTTACAGAACTTTTATTAGGCTTTTATCAAGTACTTTGCCAACAATCTGTAGCAATGTTCAGTCTAGTCTACATAGTCTACTGTACATGAGCGCTCGTCAAGTAGAATTTGTAGATGCACACCTGCGAGCACGCACGCACGCACGCACACACACACACACACACACACACACACACACACGCACACGCACACACACACACACCATGCTTCATTTTTCTAGTTGCCACTTTTACACGCTAACAAACGGGCACACATTAAGTCCATAGTCCATACCCTTTTCGGCCAATACTCACAATTGACTATATTTGTTCCATATTGCACTGCTCAACAACTGACCATGTGATGTGACGCCGGCGGTAAGCTTGTGACTCCTGTGCTGGGCCATATCTATGTTAATGTAAGAACACTTTTAACACACTTTGTTCACTTTGAACGTGTGCAGGAGAAGGGGGGGGGGGTTCTGTCTCTCTGTCTGTTTGTCCGTCTGTCTGTCTGTCTGTCTTTCAAGCTGTCTCGTCAGGCTGTCTTGTCGGATACATGAAGTCTCGGCCCAAAATAATACTCGGACCAGACGAAATGTTGCGACATTGAGGGGTCAGAAATAGAGCTCTCGGGAGGGCTGTTGGCTACCTGAAACGGGGACAAAATATTTTCCTGAAAAAATAGAAAGAAAGAAAAAAGGACCTAAAAAAAATATTAAAGGTAGGGGAAGTGATTTCACTTTTGTCAGATATCACCCAAAAAATATTTTTTTTCTGTTAAAATGCTCTATTATAAGCTGTGGAAACCACATATGGAGTTTCCCCCTCCCCCACGTTAGCAGAGGAGCTAATAAAAGTTCCCCAGGTCACCACAATTCTCCTCCAATCAGGAGAGAGCAGCAGGTTCATATAGTGTAGCTACTTTTGGGGGCCCCTAGTGCACCAGGCTGGTACTACACCATGAATTTCAAATCACTTCCCCTATAGTCCAGGCAAAATAGATTTTCAAGTGGAATAAATTGTAACATGGGATTTTTCTTCACAGATCATTTCTTTGAGGTCTCCAGAACAATATATTAAAAGTCCCGAAAAATCCCAGTTGCGCAAATATGTTTAATTTCATAAAGTAATAGAATACATAGGCTCCAATGGAGTGATGGCCCCGCCCCCTTCCTATACAAACCCATTATAACTTAAAACTCCATTTTAACCATGATGGATTATTCAAAAACAACCCATCTTTTTTCTAGTGACTGATATCGCCCTCCTAATACGTGAGAGGACCGTGGAATTTCATTCACAAGTTTCAGTTATTTTTAAAATATTGTTTTGGAAAATGTAGCTGCCTCCATATCTGGCTATGCCCACCCAAATGAATATTAAAAAAATAAATAAATGAAACCTGTAAATGAAATTCCACTGCCCTCTCACATATTAGGAGGACTATATCAGTCACCAGAAAAAGGTGAGGGCAATGGAATTTCATTTACAGGTTTCATTTATTTATTTATTTTTAATATTCATTTGGATGGGCATAGCCAGATATGGAGGCAGCTACATTTTCCAAAACAATATTTTAAAAATAACTGAAACCTGTGAATGAAATTCCACGGTCCTCTCACGTATTAGGAGGACAATATCAGTCACCAGAAAAAAGATGGGTTGTTTTTGAATAATCCATCATGGTTAAAATGGAGTTTTAAGTTATAATGGGTTTGTATAGGAGGGGGCGGGGCTATCACTCCATTGGAGCCTATGTATTCTATTACTTTATGAAATTAAACATATTTGCGCAACTGGGATTTTTCGGGACTTTTAATATGTTGTTCTGGAGACCTCAAAGAAATGATCTGTGAAGAAAAATCCCATGTTACAATTTATTCCAATTTTAGGTAAAACATGAGCTAAAATTACTGGCCTACTACCTTTAACATGGTGAAACACAACTTGATAGATTGGACTGATCCCATGAAGTGAACGGAGTTTGCGACAGCGTAATTCTGTCTATACAGATGTAACTCTTTGAGAGCGTGAAACCTACATGAAACCAACATGAAACCAAATGGACCCTTGCGGGTCCATTTGGTTCCATGTTTACACTCTCAAGAGTTAAAATATTCATCTAAATTGGCTCAAGTCTAATTTGAAAATGTGGAAGAATTAATGCTCATTTTGATCTGTAAGTTTGACTGTTTTGTTTCCCAAATAATCCAGCCTGGAATTGTGGACCAAAAAGGAAAATAAATCTTTATAGTTTTGGGGTCTGTTGGGGCTAAAATGTCACCAAATGATGGTCCGTGGCTCAAAATTTTGAATGAATAGTGGGCCTTGGGATCAAAAAGGTTGAAAACCAGTGCTTTTTAATCATACCGTGACACCACCGCCCCCCTATGGGTCGTGGCCCACCGGGAGACCTCCCTGTACGCCATACCTGTGCAAAATGAGGCCCTTTGGCTGACTCTGACCGGCCCATGAAAGGGTACTGTGGTTTTCAATCAGTGGTCCGGGGACCACCAGTGGTCCTTGAGAGAGTTCCAGCTAAATATGGAAAGTTTGTTAACCAGATGTAAATCTTTGAGTGCGTAAAAATGAAACCAAATGGACCCTTGCGAAGATTAATGGTCATGTTTGATCTGTTTGCTTGTTTTGTTTGTTAAATCCAGAGTGGTATCGTGGGCAAAAGCAAAAATAAATCTTTAGTTTTGGGGTCTGTGGGGCTAACATACTGAATAAATAGAGCGTCCTGGTGTCAAAATTGTTGGTCTTAATTTTATAAAATAAATTACGCAGACTTTAGTTCAGTCTTTAGTCTTGGCCCTCCACAATATTTTATGTATCTGATTTGGCCCCTTGCGGGAAAAATAATTGCCCACCCCTGCTGTGCGCCCAATGGTCATTCCAGGATTCATAGAACCGTAGTTACATACAGTACGTAACTTTCGTATTATTTGATCCGAGTTCCGTCCTGTTACCGTCTTGTCTGTCTTGTCTGTCTGTCTGTCTCCTGCTCGGCTTCGGCTTCTGGCTCCGTTTAACCCTGTTCTCTTCTGCCCCCCTTCCCCTCCCCCTATCCACCCCCTATCCTCCCCTCCCCTCCCCTCCCTCCCCCCCCGGCACCAGGCGAGGCTCCCCTCCTGTTCATCCACCCTAAGCATTGCTGAGGTACTCCTGCATGCATCCGTTTTTTACTTAAGAGCGCCGACATTGTTAAAACTGGCTGGTCGCACTCATCATCATGGCATCGCGGCACCGCCATTCCAAGACAAATCCATCATGACCAACCCTGCCCTCCTATCCTTATACGTCCTATGTGGCATGCCTGCCTGCTTGTTTCCCCTCCCCTCTCCTCACCGTGTGTGTGTGTGTGTGTGTGTGTGTGTGTATGGTGTGTGTGTGTGTGTGTGCGTTGTTCCACCCGCTGTCTGTTACATTGTACATGTATGTTTTTTAGGGATGTCCCGATGCCGCTTTTTCATTTCCGATCCGATGCCGATACCACATTTTTTGTGTTAGCCAATACCGATACCAGAGAAGAATATACAGTAAATAATAACATACAAAAGAAAAAATACCTTTATATGAAGTCACCAACAGGGAATAACATACTCCTCTCTCAAGCGTGCGCTTGGGGAAACTCCAAAGCAAACTCCACATGACCCAACATTTTACTTAACTGCCATGGTGTCAACCCCTTACCCCTGTGTCTGATCACTGGTTAGACAGGCATATTTGCCAATATGTGACCCGATAATGACAAATAAGGGCCAATACTGATACTCTTCCGATACCCATACAGTATTTGCCGATACGATTATTATAAAAAAAAGGGACAAAAATAGCCGATCCGGTACTTTTGTATCGGGACATCACTAATGTTTTTACACCTTTTCTGTTAGCGTTTGAATGTGGTCTTCAGTTTTGTGATTTTTCTGTGACTCTTTTGTTTTTGTTTTTTTTTTGTGGACGAATTACCCTTTCTTCTCGACCAGTGGTCCTCAAGCATCTTGATTTCAAGGACCAACCGTAACTCTGAGAATGTACAAATGGAACCGAAACGGTCCACACGGTTGCATTTGAACGCTCCTATAATAAGACCTATAATGGGTCCAATTGGAAACCTCTTAAAGGGTAATTCCACCCATTTTCAACTTCTTTTTTTCTGAGAGCGTACAAATGGAACCAAATGAATTTGGTTCCATTTGTACGCTCTCAGAAAAAAAGAAGCGTCTAAAGAAATCCATTGACATGGTGAAAAAAAAACGTTAGTGTTTTTTCTTCAGACCTCCATTTCTTGGGAACACAGAATGGGGGAACGTTTTTTTAGCATGTCTAGGGTATAATATTAACCTATTAGAATGTTGAAAATGGGTGGAATTCCCCTGGAACCCAGAGGGTCTCTCTATAGAGCCCACTTTGAGAACCACTGTCGAAGACTAATAACAATTCTAACCCTTTTCACGCTGACTTGCATCCGTCGTCACGAAATACACATTACACTCGCAAACAAAAACCCCTATCACCTGGCGTACTCCTTTCTTGGAAAGAGCCTGGAATCGATCCTTGTCTTTGGGTGCATTAAAGTTGGCACGCAGCATCTCGACCAGTGATAATAAGCAGGGCTGTAAAGTATTCCCAGATGGGCTCTCCTGTGCTTGTTACTCCGGTCATAGCCCGGCGATTTCTGACCTATAAGTGATGAAGACACGGCCTCGGCGCAGTGGCTCACAATACTGCTGACACTATGTCCGATGTGATTTCGGGATCCATTGATTACCCGTAATTGCGCGGTAATGAAATCTCGAGAAGAGTGTAGGATAGACTGGAGGTTAATGTGCAATCTTAAAGGCAACACTGCTTATACTTCATCTCAGCCTTGTGCCGTGCTGTAAGTCGAGCGCCATAACAACAGCTACTGTAGATTAGTAACATGTTATGGTCACGCATGTGTGGGTCATCAAGGTGTAAACAGTGTTGTTTTTGTCGACTAAGACTAAAGACTAAGTCGACTAAGGTTTTTGATATTTAGTCAACTAAGACTAGACTAACAAAAATGAATTTCAAAAGACTAAATGGGACTAAAAGTTGTGTGTTTCCAAAAGACTAAGACTAAGACTGTATAACATATATAAACCTACAATGTATTTGTATGTAAGACTAAACTACCAAGACAGACCAAAAGAGTAAGACTAGACTAAACTCTTTTTCACATTTTGTCGACTTAAAAAAAATAATTTCAGAAGACTAAATGGAACTAAAAGTCCCATTATAATAAAATATTCTAAAAAAAAAAAAAAAACAACAACACTGGGTGTACTATATAGCTTAAATATAATCCATGATTAGTAGTAATTAATGGCTAAAAATAAAACATCAAAGCACAAATCAACGTGTAATAGGATTATGTGCTGTCATGGCTACATGTGAAGAGCCGACTGTATCCCCTTGTTTAGCTTATAACACGTGTAAGGCCGGAGGTGTATGCATACTGTACTAGTGTTACTATACAACAGGGGTTTTCAACAGGTGGTCTGGGGACCACCAGTGGTCCCTGAGAGGGTTCCGGGTGGTCCCCAGCTCAGTTGGTTAACCAGATGTAACTCTTGAGAACGTAAAAATGAAACCAAATGGACCCTTGCGGGTCCATTTGGTTCACACTCTCAAGAGTTAAAATATTCATCATGCGAATTAGCCCAAGTCTACACCACTAGAAGATGGACAAAAGCAAAAGAAATCTTTAGTTTTGGGGTCTGCAGGTCTAAAAATATCCTCAATTGGTGGTCCGTGGCTCAAATGCTGAATAAATGGTGGGCCCTGGGATGAAAAGGGTTGAAAACCCCTGCTATACAACATTGAACCAGGACTGAAAATGTGACATGTAATCTGTCTCGGGTAACATGTTACTGAGAAACATCAGTGCCAGGATTTTTCCACCCTAAAACATGATCATCAGGTCTTATTGTTATAAGGATAAAAGTTTTTTTTTTTGGTCTAGGAGGTGTTTCAGAGAAACAGGATGGTAACGAAAATAACAACTTTAGCGTTCTCTTCCCGATGCTAGATGCTCTAATTGCATACTGTATAAAGGGTGATGAGACAAAAATGGACCCAAAAAGCCTCCAAAAGTCTGTCATTGTGCACTTGTAGATCTGCAGTTTTTTTGATGGACGAGACCCGGAGCACACTGCGCAAACTCTAAAAGTATAAATCAGGCTAATCACCCTAACCTCTTCTCCAGTCACATTCAGTCACATTTATGCAAACTAACGTCTCAAACATAACCACGCCAACCACCAAAACGTAACCATTTAAAACATGTATTATTAGTTCCCACACCAAATACAGCACACAAAATAGCTGATCTGCAAGCTCATAGCGCATGGCAACCACAGAGAGAGAGAGAAACATAAAACAGCACTTGAGCGCTGGTCAGTGTAGGAAAGGGCTGGAGTTTTAAAAGGATCCCTGGGTAATAAGACAAATATGCCTTAAAACACTGTATACTTGCCTTCTATAACTAAAACATGTTGATAAAAACACCTTCAATCTTTATTTCTTTCATAAATAGAAAATCTTTCACTCAATAGGAGGTGCTCCTGTCGCAGGATGATGATGTCACATGAGCATATGCATTCCATATATTGCATAGAGCCGGACCACACAAGGACGCGTGACATCATCATCCTGTGACAGGAGCAATTCCTGTTGAGTGAAATATTCTTCTATTTATGAAAGAAATAAGATGCCATTGGTGTTTTTATTTGTTTATTTTAGTTATATAAGTGAAGTATAATGTTTTAAGCGATGCTTGACTTATTAAATACATTGCTTTCAAAGGGGGTTGGCACAAATATCAGCAATTTTAGGCATGTGGTGCGGCATGACAACAGTTTTAATATTTATGTTGTATAAACCCTTAGTGTACTGAACGCGTTTTGGTGTTCTCAGCATTATGTTTTAACTATTGAAAAATAGCAGATCTACAAGCTCATAGCGTGCCACCGAGTGGCGCGCTATGAGCTTGTATCTCTGCTATTTTTGAAAAATCGTGACAACGTGGTGCAAATCTTTCAATATTAGAAATTAGAAATCTAGACAGGACACAATGGGTTGATACAACAACACAATCTAAAATAAAGGGATTTAAGATCATTAAAACTGGGCTGTTGCCTGAGTCCAATACATTTCTGCCTACTTCTGGTACAGATCTTTGTAACTGCTCGCCTCCCAATATAGCCGACCCTGATTGCTGCCAAGGAGCCGCCCTTGGAGTTTTAGCAACTCCCTTCTAAACGGCTACAGGGCTTGACACTAATACTTGCCCGCTTGCCCAGGGCAAGTAAAAAAATGGTCGGGCAAGTGAAGACTGCTACCTGGTTGCCCGATCGGGCAAGTGTGCAACTTAGTGCACTATAACACAACACAAGATAAATTTGTTTTGAGGCAGTCATTGCACTCTGCCTCTGTGTCTTTCCCTGCTTTCTAGATATCCACAATTCCAGGCTGGATTTGGGAAACAAAACAGGCAAATTAACATACACATCAAAATTACCTAATCTTCTACATGCTCTAGTTGTGTAGACCTGGGCTAATTAAGATGATGAATTTTAACTCTTGAGAGTGTAAAAATGAAACCAAATGGAACCGAAAGGGTCCATTTGGTTTCATTTTTACGTTCTCAAGAGTTACATCTGCAAAATTTACAATATATTTTTGGGGGGCAAGTGACCATGAGCTGAGGGCAAGTAGAACCTGACTTGCACTTGCCCGATGGGCAAGTGCCTCCGAGACCTTAGTGTCAACCCCTGGGCTACGGTCGCAGCGTGCCAAGCGTGTTGTGAGCTTGTGAATCTGCTGTGAATCTGCTACTGCCGAACGTTCGTCCTCCGCACAATAGGGAACTGGCAGTAGGGTTCAAGTGGTTAAGTTATTATTTGCATTATCCATAATAGGCTATACTGGTTCGGTTTCCCAGTGACCTCGTTCTGTTATTGTTGCCATATTTATTTCTCATTTCTTTTGATCTGATTCGCGAAAAAAATGTGTGTCAGGCCAGTAGTACTGGGTTAGAGCTGTGATGCGTATGCGGGTCGTCTCGAGGGGTTTTATGTGTGTGTGGGCATGTGTGTGTGCGTGTGCGTGCGTGCGTGCGTGTGCATGTACAAGTGTGTGAGACTGCGCCCAATGCTCATAAGTACCACTGTGTTCCAAATGTTGTATAACGGATGTTCTGTTAAAGGGGTATTCCACTTTCAAAAAAATCCTTTTGGTCATTTCATGGTCTATTCAGTCTCATGTGAACACACCAGACAGTTTATAAGTTACTGCATTCAGTATTTAGATATTTGATGTTCATTTTAGCGTATCCGCCTCCTTCCTATACAAACCCATTATAACTTTAAAGTCCATTTTAACCATGAACCATTATTTAAAAACAACCCATCTTTTTTCTGGTGACTGATATTGTCCTCCTAATACGTGAGAGGACTGTGGCATTTCATTTACTGTTTTCATTTATTTTATAAATCTTGTTTTTTGAAAATGTAGCCGCCTCTATATTTGCGTATGCTCACCCATTGAATAAAACGATATTTTAAAAATACATGAAAACAGTGAATGGAATTCCACTGCCTTCTCACATGTTAGGAGGACAATATCAGTCACCAGAAAAAAATATAATAATAATAATAATAATGGATTGCATTTTTATAGCGCTTTTCTATGCACAGCGTGTATACTCAAAGCGCTGACAATGGTCCATTCATTCATACATTGGGAAGTAGAGCGGCGAACAGTCAACGCCAGTGTCCCCACTTCCCACATTCATACACCAGTGGTGCCAACCACTGGAGGCAAGGTGGGGTTCAGTGTCTTGCCCAAGGACACTTCGACATGTAGACAGGAGGAGCCGGGAATCGAACCGCCGACCACTGGATCATTGGCCGACCTGCTCTACCTCCTGAGCCACAGCCGCCCCGGTTGGTTTTGAATAAACTGTCATGGTTAAAATGGAGTTTTAAGTTATAATGGGTTTGTATAGGAAGGAGCTGGAGGCGCACAAATGAACATCAAACTATCTAAATACTGAATGGAGTAACATAAAAACTGTCTGGTGTGTTCACATGAGAATGAGTAGGTCATAAAATGACCAAAAATTTTTTTTGAAAGTGGAATATGCCTTTAAGACGCCATTTGAAGTGCAAGTGTGCACGTTGTGTGCCTCACCTACACTAGTAGGTGTGTTTGCGTGCGTATGTATGTATGCGTGTGTGTGTGTGTGCATGCACTGCTGTGAAGGTGAGTGACTATCCTGTATCCTCCCAGGCCTCACGAAGAGAGTTCAGGGCTCATCTGGATGAGGTCATCACGCTCAAGTCAAGGTACTCTACCTTGGACCAGGTAAACTTGCCAACCCTTCTACAATCTCTTCTCCAAGCATGCAGACCAACCACCATCCACCGGCCGCCCCACACACACACACACATACTGCACTGTACTGTACTGCAGGGGTTTTCAACCGGTGGTCCGGGGACCAGTGTTGCCAACTGCCAAAATCCAAAATGCACTAGAATGTATGCGCTAGAGCAGTGGGTTTTTCAACCTTTTTCATACCAGGAGGACCCACGATTTATTTTGCATTTTTAGAGGACCACCTCTTGATGTCGAGTTTCGTCTCTCTCTCTGACTAATTTAGGAGAAATGGGAAACTGGCAAAATGTTGGTCAAAATAGCAATTCTTCAACCATTTTCTAAATGTGCAGATTCTTGAAAAGTAATTTTCAAAAGTAATTTGCAGTTGTTTAAATGTAATTTAACTCTTGAGAGCGTAAAATGGTTTCATTTTACGCTCTCAAGAGTGACAGATCTAGTATAAGTGCCCATTTGTTTACCAATGGTCCTTTCTCGGAAAACGGGGTGAAAAACGGGCGTTTTATCTCTGGCGCCTGCCAATCGATTTCGCCCCAACTCACCAGCAAAAAAAACACTAGATTTTCCGCCAGGAGTTTTTCACTAATTTTGGCACTAGGGGGGTCTGAAAAAAAGCTGAATATAGTGACAAATGCGCCAAGTTGGCAACACTGTCGGGGACCACTGGTGGTCCTTGAGAGGGGTCCAGGTGGTCCCCGTACAGGCTAAATGATGGAAAGTTGGTTAACCAGATATAACTCTTCTTGAGAATGTGAACATGAAACCAAATGGACCCTTGTGGGTCCATTTGGTTTCATTTTCACACTCTCAAGAGTTAAAATATTCATCATCTGAATTAACACTATTTAATAAGAATTCTACACTGTTTTTTTTTTTTGGAAAATCCAGCCTGGAATTGTGAACAAAAGAATTCTTTAGTTTTAGGTCTTTAGGGGCTAAAATGTCATCAAACGGTGGTCAAATGCTGAATAAAGGGTGGTCCCTGGTGTCAAAAAGGTTGAAAACCACTGCTATACTGGGCTGCCGTGGTTCCGAATTTTAGTCCATGGATCCCCATTTGAAACCATGCAGTGACTCCCCTGATAAGAGATGATTCTTTTTTTTACTCCCAAATCTGTGATCCTGAAACATAATCATAACATAATAATAATTTCATGGAGGCCCACTTTGACGTATAAATTAGGCTACAGACCTCCATTTAGTGGCATTTCTATCTCTGGGACCCCTCAGTTTATATACTATTAACAGTCACTGTTAATTTAACTCTGAGAGTGTAGGGAAACAAGGTTCCGTTTGTACACTCAGAGTTACAGACCCATAAGGGTATCCCTCAGGTACCCCCAAGGGGTCCCCTGACCCCTCTTTGGGAACCAATGCTGTACTGTACACACACACGCACACACGCACACACGCACATGCACACACACACACACACACACACCACGCGCGCGCGCACACTCACACGCACACACACACACGCACATGCGCACACACACACACACACACACGCACACAGGCGCACACACACACACATGCACACACGCACACAGGCGCGCACACACACACACACGCACGCACACACACGCACATGCACACACACACACAGGCGCACACACACATACACACACGCGCACACACATGCACACACACAACCAGGACAGCAGCTATACTGTAGGTGAACCTCTATGTCAAGGACCCCCAAATTTTTGCAGAATTCCATACCCATAAAGGTTGGTTCCCATTTCCCAACTGTCACCCCCAAATGGACCCATTAGGGTCCAAATGGACCCATTAGGGTCAATTTGGGGGTCCTTGGCATGGAAAAAGTTTGGGCACAACTGTTCTATTAGCTGCACCTGTGATTCCCAACATTGCGACTTATCGCCTACAATAACCCATGAAAGTGTACTGTATAATGCATGTGGTTCTCCAAATCATGAGCAAAATGAACGAATTAATAATCTAAATTAATGGAAATATATTCACGGTAGGAATATATTTTCTTTTTTTCTTTTAACCCTTTTGTGTACTGAACGCGTTTTGGTGTTTTAGCTGTTGAAAAATAGCAGATCTACAAGCTCATATCGCGCCACCGAGTGGCGCGATATGAGCTTGTAGTTCTGCTATTTTTTGAAAAATTGTGAAAATGTGGTGCAAATCTTTGAATACATTATTTCGGAAAGAAACTTTTTAACTAAAATCTTTGCTTCTGGGGGATCCCCTAGAACATGTTTTTAGATGAGGTTCTGCAGCTAAATAATCGATATTTTTGGGGGTCCTTCGTATGAAATATGTAAAGCATCACTGACACAGAAAGAGATTTTTCCAGAAAAACTAGAATCTCGAGCCAGGAACTAGAATTTAGTGTCATGGACTAGAATCTAGTACTGGGAACTGGAATCTAAGTTCAGAAACTAGAATCTACTGAGAGGAACTAGAATCTAGCATCAGAAACTAGAATCTGATCAGGACACAATGGGTTAAAGCAGGGGTTTTCAACAGGTGGTCCGGGGGACCACCAGTGGTCCTTGAGAGGGTTCCAGGTGGTCCCCAGGCTAAGTTGGTTAAATAGATGTAACTCTTGAGAACGTAAAAATGAAACCAAATGGACCCTTGCGGGTCCATTTGGTTTCATTTTTACACTCTCAAGAGTTAAAATATTCATCATCTGAATTACATTTTGGAATGTATGATTTGCTTGTTTTGTTTCCCAAATCCAGCCTGGAATTGTGGACAAAAGCAAAATAAATCTTTAGATTTGGGTTCTGTGGGGCTAAAATATCCTCAAATGGTGGTCCGTGGCTCAAATCCTGAATAAATGGTGGTCCCTGGGATGAAAAAGGTTGAAAACCCCTGGGTTAAAGGATAACTTTAGTTCAACCAAGGTTCATGCTTTAGGTTGTCATTAGAGTAAAGTAAAAGAGGAGTGGAGATTTGTTTTCCTTTGCTGCTTCCTTTAGTTTTTACGATTTTAACCATGTGTGACAGCAGGGGCCACGGGCAACCGAACATTGGCCTAAATGTGTTAGTATTTTTAGTATTTTATTTTACTTGATTTTACTTTATTTTTCCATTCTATAGATTTTTTTATTATTATTTATTATAGTTCTGCTAGACCCCAGAAAATGGCATCTGTCCACAAAAGATCACAGGATCTGAATGTGAAGGTGTGTACTATAGGGACTGCTTTGGACTGAAAATCTGATTTGATACTGTAGTTGTTGATCTAGAAAAGGTTGGGAGCCACTGAGCTAAACTAAATATTTTCCCCAGAAATATTTGATCCACAAGCTCATGCACCAATTTGCATTTCAGAGAGCTTGTATCAGCTATTTTCAGCTAACAGTTGAAGAGAAACATCTTGTTGGTCAGCTTAGAGTTGGTATAGTGCACTAAGACAATATTTTTTACATTTACACTACAATATACAGTACATTTAGGTATATAGCACTTGCAGTAGCCTTAAATATTCACTAAATACGTGCGCGCTCACACGTGGATTTGTGGACAAACACGCAGGGATGGGCAGTAGCTTGTTACAAGTAGCTAAGCTACATAGCTTAACTACATTTCCTGTAACTTGTAGTGTACCTTACTACATTTGTTGTGGGAATAGCTTGTATACAAGCTACACTACTTGTTTCGAGTAGCTTGTAGTGAAGCTACACTACTTGTTTCGAGTAGCTTGTAGTGAAGCTACACTACTTGTTTCGAGTAACAAGGATTGTAGCTTATTACATTTTCCCACACACATTTTCAAATTCCACCCATTTTCAAATTCCACCTAATATACCGTACATCCCAAAACTTAAACATGCCACCATCCCAGGTTCAAACCCACCCCTAAATTATTATTATTTTTTGTATTTATATTATTTTATTATAGTGATTATTATTTAGAAGGCTGTCGGCCTACATTAAGTTGAGATATAAATTTATATATATGTAGTGTTGATGTAGCAAGCTACATCAAGCTACTTTTGTCGTGTAGCTTGCTACAATTTTCTGGGGATAGCTTGTAGTGTAGCTTAGCTACGTTTTTTTCGAGAGTAGCAAGTAGTGTAGCTTACTACATTTTCCCAGTGACTTGCCCATCACTGTCAGATGAAACACGACAACAAACATGTTGTAAACATCACTTTCCCTATGCATTCACTAATTTATACTTTGTTGTGCCTCACACGCATCGAGCTATACAAGCTTGTGAGCTTGTAGATCGCACATCCCCAATGTACGTCAGCTGTACACAACAAAGTATAACTTGGGCTATAATGTTATTGTACACACAGAGGTGTGCAACTTGGCCTTTAAAGGGGAATTCCACCCATTTTCAACATTTTACTATGTCATTGACGTACCTTCGAGGTGTTGGGTGAACATGATAAAAAAAGTTCCCCCATTCTGTGTTCCCAAGAAACGGAGGTCTGAAGAAAAACACTAACATGGTGAAACATCTTGATGACATCATCAAGATGTATTTTTACCATGCGAATGGATTTCTTTAGATGCTTCTTTTTTTTTCTGAAACCGTACAAATGGAACCAAATGAACCCGTTAGGGTTCATTTGGTTGCATTTGTACGCTCTCAGAAAAAAATGGGTGGAATTCCCCTTTAAGAAGCTACTGTAGATTTCCGAAGCTATCATATGGAGGTGAGCCCTGCAGTCCTCTGCCGCTCAGAGTTGTCCAGACACATGTCTGTGTATAACACTGCCTTTTGTGGTTAGCAGCATTCCTCTCCATTGCTTTCTCTCTCTCTCTCTCTCTCTCTCTCTCTCTCTTCTCTCTCTCTCTCTCTCTCTCTCTCTCTCTCTCTCTCTCTCTCTCTCTCTCTGTCTCTCTCTGTCTCTCTCTCTCTCTGGATATCCACCTCAGTACATGATCTGACCTGTCATTCATCTCAAATCCAGTCATGTTATGGCATAGGTTTGCTTGGAGTTGCTGCCTTGAGGGTCTTGTTGTAAACACTGATGTGTGTCTGTGCGTGTGTGTATGTGTGTTTTGTTTGTGTCTGCCTGGTACAGTGGACATACTGTATGTTTGGGAAGTGTAACTCGCTTTCCGCTTCATTTTGCGTGCAGTGGGAGCATAGTCTGTCCTCTTACTCAGTCGCAAGACTGTGTTCGCTGACTCTGTACGTGGTTAAAGATGGAGTGCCATATTTTTTTTTTACTACCCTAAAACATGATCATCAGGTATCATTGTTATAAGAAGAGTAAGATTTTTGTTTCAAAAAAGTGTACAGTGTTTGTTAAACTACAGTGTTTGTTAAACTGTCATTTTTTATGATTCCATCCTACCAGTTCATTAAGTATGCCTGGTTTGCCTGGTGGGTGGTGATGGGTGGAGATCAGTGTTGGGACATGTGCACTACGTAACTTAATATATTACATAATATATTACCAAAATGCAGTAACTTGTAATATAAATATATTACTTAACAACAACAATCTAATATATTATACTTTTCTTTGTGCATTACTGCATTACATTCAATATTACTTTCTGTCAATCCGTTTCGTTGAAAATGTTCCTGTGAAATTATTTTGACAACTGCAGAAGTTAAATAATTATTTATTTTCTATAATTTGTCATCAAATTATTTATTCAGGAGTGACGTTTTTCAAGTTGATTTCATATGGATTTGGCCAGAAAGCCAAGTGGGCTTGCTTTATTGTAGGTATGCCACTGGCCTATGTAATATTTGATTAAGTAATATGTAATAGTAATATTAATATATTACACTTTCTCAGACAGTAATATTGTCTCTCTCTCTCTCTCTCTCTCTCTCTCTCTCTCTCTCTCTCTCTCTCTCTCTCTCTCTCTCTCTCTCTCTCTCTACCTGTGAGCAGTGGCGTTTCTAGCAATAGGGAGCCCTAGGCAAGATTTTTCCCCTGCGGAAAAATCTCCTGTAAAATGACTCCCCCAAGGGATAAAATTAACTATTTTCAAACTAAAGAACATATTATACAGTATGTGTTTTAAATGTTCAATTCTAGTTATAGAGGACAAGTATAATGTATTCATCCATATTAGTCTTATTAGCCTGGTATGCTTTTAAAGCATGTCTGGTGGTCGCCCTCCCTCACCTCATGGTGCCCTAGGCAACTGCCTAGTCTGCCTAATGGCAAAAACGCCCCTGGGTGTGAGGAGCAGGCCTTTTCCTTTTTTAACCCTTTGTGTCCTGAACGCGTTTTGGTGTTTTATCTGTTGAAAAATAGCAGATCAACAAGCTGTTGCAGCTTGTTGTTCTGCTATTTTTGAAAAATTGTGAAAATGTGCTGCAAATCTCTGAATATGTTATTTTGGAAGCAAACATTTTTAACTCAAATTTTTGCATCTGGGGGATCCCTAGAACGACATGTTTTCAGATGGGGGTCTGCAGCCAAATATGGATAATTCTGGTGGTCCTTGGCTTGAAATATGTTAAGCATCACTGACACAGGAACATGGATTTTTCAGAGAAACTAGAATCTGTCAGAATCTAGCATCAGAAACTAGAAACTGGTCAGAAACTAGAATCAGGTGTCAAATAGAATATATTCTTAGATTTGTGCATCATTTTTCACAATTTTTCAAAAATAGCAGAACAACAAGCTCATGTCGCGCCACTCGGTGGCGCGACATGAGCTTGTTGATCTGCTATTTTTCAACAGATAAAACACCAAAACGCGTTCAGGACACTAAGTTAATGCTGGACAGTTGAATCTCCCTCTCTGCATATTGTGTCTGACAGCAGCCCCACCCCCCCCCCCCCCCCCCCCGAGTTGTTAGCGCTGAGCTCAGCAGTAGCTGCTTGTATCCCATGATTCCCAGTAGCGGTATATAGGCCTATATCTCCTGCTCTGAGCTGCTTATTAGCCTCATTGATTTCCCCCCCACTGTGCTAGGACTGCACATCCCAAACCCACTCTCCTCAATACGCCAGCACTGTTCCCACTTTCTCCGTGTCGTGTTAGTTTTGGAAAAAAAAAAATTAGCCGATGTATAGAGGCTATATTTGCTGGAAACTCGGGACACCTCAAGGAACCCATGTCCTCACGATGAGAGCCAGTGGATTGCATGCATATTCATCGCAAAATGAACCGAAAGCTACAGTAGATACAGCACGCGCACGTGCAAGCGCGCACCCGGCGATTTTGGCCATTAAAGTGAGTAGAACCTGCCGTTAGCCGATCATGCTAAAAAATGCTAATGGCCTGAAATGAATGTTACAATCATTAAGGATTAAATAAAGCGTCAAAACGGCGTCAAGGGCATCAAGGGCATTAATTATTTAAAGCGTATTTAAAGCGTCAAATGCGCCAAGGGCAATAAGGGAGTTAAGATCATTGTACTGTAGGTTGGTTGTATTGGCAGTGGACAAGTTTTTTTTTTTTTACTGCATTAAAGGGATATTCCACTTTCAAAAAAAACGTTTGGTCACACCACCAGACAGTTTATAAGTTACTGCATTCAGTATTTAGATATTTGATGTTCATTTTGCTGCCCGAACGTCCTTCCTATACAAACCCATTATAACTTAAAACTCCATTTTAACCATGACAGATTATTCAAAAACAACCCATCTTTTTTCTGGTGACTGATATTGTCCTCCTAATACGTGAGAGGGCCGTGGAATTTCATTTACAGTTTTCATTTATTTTTAAAATATTGGTTTTACTTAAAAGACTTACCATGCAGCTACCGTGTCTGTGAAACGCCAGAATTAAACAGAGTTGAATGGAGAAGCACATCAGAATGTTTGACAATAAAGCTGACATGAATTATCAATTACAGGTTGGCTACAAATACAAAGACAGTGCGTTTATTTGTGTTTAATCAGGTGGCTTCCATTTTTTTTCCTTAAGGCCAATGACCCTTAGTTGAAATAAAGCAAAGTGAAAGTGGCAAAGGATAGATCCAAGTTTAAAAAATGTTACCAATAGCAAGTTGTTGAAGCATGTAATTGTGGTGCTGTCTCAACATAATGTATCTGGGGACCCTGGAACTGCCCCAAGGACCCAGGGCGGATCTAGGCATGGTCATGGGGTGGGCACTGCCCCCCTAAATGCCCAGACTGCCCCACCAAACACAATGCCATTGCAAACAACCCAAGATATTTCAAATTAAAGCTTATAATTACAATGAATGAACACTACTACTGCTGTGGCACCACTAAACCAACAGCATTTCATCATTGAAAACAGAAAACTCTCTGAGTCAGACCTTTAGCTTTATGCATGCTGCGTGACTGTTGCAACTTCAACAACAACTGATGTTATTATTGATGTTTTACTTTTCTAGTAAAAGTCCTGTAACCGAAAATGGTATGGGTGCGACAACTAACCATTCTACGAGTATTTCACTCATACTTGTCCCTCAAGAATACAATTTTGCGACATAATATAAAGATCTGATATATAAATGGGAATTATTTTCCAAGTAATTTCAAACTTTATGGTAATTAGAACCCTCCATTATACCCCAGAAGCACGCTATGCCTATTCATAATCACACTGAATCCCCAAAACAATTATTGTCATCCATTTGGATGGTTGTAATGAGCTCTTCTCTAAGCCCCACCTTTTGGGGTGGGGTTTGTTCACTGTCCAATGGCAATGCAAATACTTTAGCGACTGTTGCTATGCAGGTCAAGCTTCCCTGGTCAAGCTTTCCTCTTCTAACGTGCCTATTGGACAAGGCTGGATTGGGGAGGGGCTTAGTGAAGAGCTAATTGCATAGCGCGACGACCATTTATTCAGTATTTGAGCCACGGACCACCACTTGAGGACATTTTAGCCTCACAGACCCCCAAACTAAAGATTTATTTTACTTTTGTCCACAATTCCAGGCTGGATTTGGGGAAACAAAACTGTCAAACATACAGATCAAAATGACCATTAATCTCTAGTTGTGTAGACTTGGGTTACTTAAAATGATGGATATTTTAACTCTTGAGAGTGTAAAAATGAAACCAAATGGACCCGCAAGGGTCCATTTGGTTTCATTTTTACGTTCTCAAGAGTTACATCTGGTTAACCAACTTAGCTGAGGACCACCTGGAACCCTCTCAGGGACCACTGGTGGTCCCCGGACCACCTGTTGAAAACCCCTGAGTTAGATTACTTGGTCCTTACAAGATGCTGCCTTGAAGTGGACATACCAGCTATTTGTACTAGCATTGGGAAATACAAATGATCTATTTCTTGCAGATATTCCAAGACACATTGAAAGAAAATGGTCATGAAAATTGTGTGTGTGTGTGTGTGTGTGTGTGTGTGTGTGTGTGTGTGTGTGTGTGTGCGTGTGTGTGCGTGTGTGTGCGTGTGCGTGTGCGTGTGCGTGCGTGCGCGCGTGCGCGCGTGTGTGCGTGTTTGTACTTTCAGAAGTGGGGGGACTCTTAACAGTATCTCTGCTTAACCCGAGTTTCCCGAGTTCTTCGCCACTAGGGGGCGCCAACGTATTTTTTGGGACTTGCACCCATTTTTATTAGTTATAGTTTCCTTTTTCTGAGAGTGTACAAATGTGAACCAAATGGACCCTAGCAGGTCCATTTGGTTCCATTTGTACACTCTCAGAAAAAGGAAACTCATTAACTTTTTGACCATGCCCACACATCTCTAAGGTATATATTAATGACTATTGAAAATGAGTGGAATACCCATTTAAGACCTGTGCATGCACACTTGCATTCGCGTGCGCATTTGCGTGACACACAGACACGCTATTAAACAAGTATAGCATATCGAGAAAGATTGTTTACAATGCCTAATTGTATCCATATA
This sequence comes from Benthosema pterotum, assembly GCA_039105355.1. Lineage (NCBI taxonomy): Eukaryota > Metazoa > Chordata > Actinopteri > Myctophiformes > Myctophidae > Benthosema > Benthosema pterotum. Next base: position 48,904,978 of record CM076983.1, on the reverse strand, counting down.
AAAGTAAATGACAAGACAAATACGGTAGGCCTACTTTTGCCCCCCAAATATTTTAGATGTGAGAAGTGGGGGGACGCCGTCCCGTCCCCCTGCGACCCCACTCCACTACACCCCTGTACGTCATGGTTTTGGATCTGTTTGTGTGTGTCAAATTCACATCACTCATCTGGGCTCCATGTTTTCTCCCAGTCATTCAACAGAGGTAGGGATATTACATATGGGGCGGCAGTGGCTTAGGGGTAGAGTCACCGCATGGTAACCACAAGGTTGCCGGTTCGATCCCGGGCTCCCGCAGAGTTAGTGTGGAAGTGTCCTTGAGCAAGACACTGAACCCCCTGATGTGCTAGTAGTAGGTACCTTGCATGGTTTCCACCGCCATCAATGAATGTGTGTGTGAATGGGTGAATGTGATGCACAAGCTCAGGGCCGTTGCTAGCCATTTGGGTGCCCTAAGCACAAATGCTTTCTGGTGCCCCCCCCCCCCCCCCCCCCCCCACATAAGCAGTGATGGTCCATTAGCCATCCTGTTGTTTTCAGAACGATCCAACACCTCCAGTCTCCAGAACCAGTTAAACAGGTTTTGACTCATTTGATAACAAAAGGCTGAATTAATGAAGTGTAACACCTTGGAACAACCTTCCTAATGCCATTGTAATGTATAGTTCTCCGAATCCCCCACCACTACTCATTGTTTCTCAGTTGCAAGGGCGATTTTTCTCATGGGTTGACACCAACACTTGAGTGCTTGCCCGGGGAAAGTAAAAAAAAAAAATGGTCGGGCAAGTGAAGACTGCTACCTGGTTGCCCGATCGGGCAAGTGTGCAACTTAGTGCACTATAACACAACACAAGATAAATTTGTCTTTGAGGCAGTCATTGCACTCTGCCTCTATGTCTTTCCCTGCTTTCTAGCTATAGGCCTACACAATTCCAGGCTGGGTTTGGGAAACAAAACAGGCAAATTAACATACAGATCAAAATGACCATTAATCTTCTACATTCTCTAGTTGTGTAGACCTGGGCTAATTAAGATGATGAATTTTAACTCTTGAGAGTGTAAAATGAAACCAAATGGACCTGCAAGGGTCCATTTGGTTTCATTTTTACGTTCCGATGGCAAGTGCCTCCGAGACCTTAGTGTCAACCCTGTTTTTCCTTCCCTGAATTCCTGGCCCAAGCTATAGCCTGGACCAGCAAATTAACCACAGCCCCTGTGAAATCCTACTGAAATCCTCATGTAGGCTGCACCCTTGCAGCCTACACAGAGAGGTGGGGGCGTGTGTAGGGTGAGGTGGTGGTGGGGGGCATCCCTGACCAGTTATGCTTAGGGCCTCCAAAACCTAGTAGTGGCGCTGCGGCCCTGAATAAGCCCGCAGCCTGGCTGAGTATTTTAGCTCGTACTTTCAAACAATTACAGCTGGGTCAATTCTCGATCATTTCTTACCATTCAACATGTTATGTTGAAAAAACATGTTCCATGTTTTTTGCTGTATGTGGCATTTATCCCAAGTCTGCAAAACGTTATTAAATTAAACGTTTAAATTGCAAAAAAAAGTCGCGAAATTCGCGGCAAAACAGACATCTTTTTGATCATTCATATCTCCTTCAATTCTGGACCATTTTGTACATTTCAAAATGCAGCGTGACCGGCAAAAATCACTCTATCAGATGCTGTATAGGATATGCAGGTAGGTCTTCTCTACAAAGCGGAATCAAGAAAAATGTAACCGTCGGGATTTCAGTGGAAACGTGAAAGCAGCAGCATTGTCACAAGTTAATTAATGTATTTAATTATATTATATACTGTACATTACCTAAACACAAGCAAGTGACCGACAGCAGGCAGCTGTCTAGAGCTGTTTATAGGACAATCCATAAATAAGGAGATGAATTGAACTGGCGCTTCTGTGGACATCTCCAATGCTGGCACAGTCTGTGCCCGCACGTGGCTTTGAAATCCTGTTATCTATTTCCCAAATCTATTTGACGAAATTAGCTTAAGGGACTGCGTGACAAACAGGGGGGCACCATGTCTCTGGAGAGGGGCACAAAGCAGATTCAACGTTTTCTCGGGAAAATGCATATTTATAGATTTTTTATTTTATTTTTAATGGTGCCCTGCCGGTCACGTGGTGCCCAACGCATTGCGCGTTATGCGCGTTGCCCTCCCTACGCCACTGCACAAGTTATGTAAAGCGCCTTGGATAAAGGCGCTATATAAATGCATTTACCATTTACATTGGAAGGGTAGAGTAGAAGTGTGAGAGCTTTGATGGAGTGTTTGGCCGGTCTGCTTCCAGGCTTCCCTCCTGTGTCCAACACCCATTCTGCTTCTCTCTCTCTCTCTCTCTCTCTCTCTCTCTCTCTCTCTCTCTCTCTCTCTCTCTCTCTCTCTCTCTCTCTCTCTCTCTCTCTCTCTCTGTGTGTGCCCCCTCTCTCTAATTTCATCATTGTAAACTAACAACTCTCTGAGTCAGACCTTTAGATTCATGCATACTACGTGTCTGTTGCAACTTCAACTTCAACTGTTATTATTGATGCTTTATTTGCCTAATAAATGTCCTGTAACCGCAAATGGTATGGGTGCGGCTTCATTGCCCGATGAAGCCGCCCCCATACCACCACCACCCCCCCACCCCCCAATTGGGAAATGTTACATCCGCCCCTGCTCTCTGCTGCACTTAATCCTGCAACCAAGTATGAATGTACTTAATCAAGTATGTACTTAATAAGTATGTACGTAATCAATGCAACCAAGTATGAATCCTGCCTTACGGAGCTCCCTCTGTCTCATATCACCACTATACATTCCGAACTTCACTTGGAAAATGACGTAATTTCTCACTAAGTTGTCTCGTCATTTGTTTGATTTCTCTTTCTAGTGAGAGTTTTTTCTTTGCTTACGTTTTTTTTTTGTTGTTGTTGTTGCAAAAGTGTCACTTTTCATCGCGTTAAAGAAGTGGTGTATTCATGAACAGTGTTATAAACCCCACCTGCAGTTCTCCAATTAAGCAAAATGTCAAAATGGCTGTCAGTTTGTGCGCAAACGAAACCAGGACAAGAGCAGGAACTTTGGTTGGTGTGCTGCTATACGTCACGTGTCTGTGTTTTTATTCCATGTGTTATTCTTAAGAGAGTCTTCTTCGCTCGCTACTGGCTAGCAAGATTTTGTGCTTTATATTTCTGGATGTTTTTGCTTGTTTAATCACGCCCCAATCACTGCGACGTGTCCCCTTTTTTTTTCCTCCTCTCAAGTCAACGTCTTATTATTATCCAAACCCTGTCAAAAGAGGCAGCGCACCTGTTCCGTACGACAGCATAAAACAAACAACATTGTCGTCCGAGCTCAGCTGTAGTTCGTTAGCCTTTCATTCCTGCTTTCAGTGTTGATCTGTGTCTTGTAGCTGTATATATATATTTAGCTCCCCTCTCACTCTCTGTCTGTCTCCCTACTCCACCCCACCCCCCTCCGCTAGAGTTGTCTGTCCTCGTCTGTCTGCCTGTCTTTCTTTCTGTCCGTCTCTCTGCAGTGTTGCCAACTTGGCGCATTTGTCCCTATATTTTGTCCCTATATTTAGCTCTTTTCCAGCTATATTTAGCTCTTTTCCAGCGCCAAAATTAGTGAAAAACTCGGAAAATCTAGTGCTTTTTTGGTGGTGAGTTGGAGCGAAATTGGGTTGACAGGCGCCAGAGATAAAACTCTCGTTTTTCACCACGTTTTTTCTCCTATGATAGAGTCCTCATTCTTTCCTAGAAAGGACCATTGGTAACCAAATAGACCCTTATAGGTCTTGAGACCCTTACGGGTCCATTTGGTTTCATTTTACGCTCTCAAGAGTTAAACTATATTCAAACATCTGAACTACCTAATTTCCAAGAATCTACACACTCTCCTAAATTAGTCAGAGAGACTAAACTCAATATCAAACGGTGATCCTCTGTGGTTAAAATGCAGAATAAATATGGGCCCTGGTATGAAATAATTGAAAACCCACTGGTCCAGCGCATACATTCTAGTGCATTTTGGGGTTTTCAACCTTTTTGATGCCAGGGACCACCATTTTTTCAGAATTTGAGCCACGGACCACCACTTGAGGACATTTTAGACCCACAGACCCCTAACTAAAGATTTCCTTTGCTTCTGTCCATGACCATTAATCTTCTAGTTGTGTAGATTAGGACTAATTCACATGATGAATATTTTAACTCTTGAGAGCGTAAAAATGAAACCAAATGGACCCGCCAGGGTCCATTTGGTTTCATTTTTTACGTTCTCAACAGTTACATCTGGTTAAAGAACTTAGCTGGGGACCCCCTGGAACCCTCTCAGGGACCACTGGTGGTCCCCGGACCACCTGTTGAAAACCCCTGTTCTAGTGCATTTTGGAAGTGTCACTAGTGCATTTTGGCTTTTGGCAGTTGGCAGCACTGCGTCTCTCTGTCTCTCTGTCTCTCTCTCTCTGTCTCGCTCTCTCTCTCTGTCTCTCTCTCTCTCTCTGTCTGTCTATCTGTCTGTGGTGTTGTGGTTCCGTCCGGTTGACAGATATGATGCACTGATGCCTGTGATTCGATGCTTTATCTTCCATTGTAGCTCCAGTGTAGGTTGGAGGGGCTTAAAGATGATCGCAGGAGCCATAGGACCTTCAGCTCTCGAGTAACTATTCCTCCCCCATCTCTCTTTCTCTCTCTCTCTCTCTCTCTCTCTCTCTCTCTCTTTCTCTCTCTCTCTCTCTCCTCTCTCTCTCTCTCTCTCATCCACCCAAACCAGGGGTCGGCAACCCAAGATGTTGAAAGAGCCATTTTCGCCCCCCAAATTAAATTCAAAATCTGTCTGGAGCCGCATTTTATTATTTATTTTTTTCCTGAGAGTGTGCAAATGTGAACCAAATGGACCCTGGCGGGTCCATTTGGTTCCATTTGCACACTCTCAGAAAAAAAGGTTGTCATAGAAAAATCATTAACATGGTGAAACACACACCTTTCTTCACAAATGGAGTTTCTAAAAAAATTAAATAAAGGAGTTTTACAGAACTCCATTTCTAGTCCACACAACATCTCTATAGGTATATTAATGACATAGTAAACTGAGTAAACCTTTGAAAATGGGTGGTTCAGATTGAAAGCTCCACCTCTGATAACTGCTGGGCTTTTTTGACATGGCCAAGTGCTACTTTAACTGGCAACTGTCAGACAGCGCAACGCGTTTTGGGTGACTGAAATGTTTATATTATGTTGGTGTGGATCACCCCAGTGTGTGTATGTTATAATGCTACAGCCACTGAGCCACTATAGGGCTGTGTTCTGGAGCCGCATGCTGCTCCTGAGCCGCAGGTTGCTGACCCCTGACCCAAACCCACCTTCTTCTGAGGAGCACTGTCCTCCGCGTGTAACCTCCGCCCGTCGCTTTTTGTGTGGAGCCTGTCTAGCTCTTACTGTACATCTCTCTGGCACTCTCTCTCTCTCTCTCTCTCTCTCTCTCTCTCTCTCTCTCTCTCTCTCTGTGCCTGTCCTCTATCTGGTCTCTCATTCGCACCTGTTTCTGTCCGTCACTCTGTTTGAGTCCTTTATCATTGTCCGTTCTCTCTCTCTCTCTCTCTCTCTCTCTCTCTCTCTTTCTCTCTCTCTCTCTCTCTCTCTCTCAAGGTCACCTTCACCTGTTCTTGCATGCACACACACCAGGGGCGTAGCCAGAAACTCAATTCAGGGTGGGCATGAGCAGTTCAGGGTGGGCACACTGCGTGCGCATGCATGCATGATGGCCGCAAACTTGCGCGTGCAAGAAAAGCTATTTATTGCTTTTATTGCCGTATTACGGTTATATTTCGGTTTATATAACCTTTACTGTACTCGGGTTATCTTCTTGAATTAATGTCTTGACATGAAATAATAATCGTAAAAGTTACAACACAGTGTTTTGTTTCATTAGCACAATCATTGTCAAATAGACTTCAGCTGTACAGTTGCATATAGAATCAAAGCCATTCATAAATTAGTTACCAATGTGTCTGCTGATCATGACAGATCAAAACAGACCAGAGGTAACTTTTCACAGCTGTTTGGGAAATCTTTGCGGAAGTCCCCCAACAGAAACAAGCGCTATTGTTTTCACAGATGTACCTGCAAAATGATCTGGCAGGTTTACAAACAAAGGGTGAATGAAAAGCCTCATTTGCATTATAACGGGTGATTAGTGCCCTCAAATCACCTATTATAACTATAGTGAGTCCAGACCTCTCAAGCTCTCTCTAGAGGCTCTCTGGTCTTTGTTTTCTCAAGTTCTTAGTCATGTTTTCAATGAGTGGGCCAGCTCTCTCGGCCGCGGCCCACCTCAGCCCACCCGTAGCTACGCCCCTGACACACACATGCACATACGTATGCACACTCGCACACGTACGCAAGCGCACAATTTCTCTCTCTCTCTCTCTCTCTCTCTCTCTCTCTCTCTCTCTCTCTCTCTCTCTCTCTCTCTCTCTCTCTCTCTCGCTCTCGCTCTACCCCTCTCTCTCTGTTCCGTTTGTCTTCCTATACTGTACCTGTTCCTCCACCTCTCTGTCTTTCTAGTAACATGCTGTGCTTCACGTAGCTGTGTGTGTGTGCGTGTGTGTGTCTGGACTGTGTGTATACGTGTGTTTATGTGTGTGTGTGTGTGTGTGCGACGCGTGTGTGTGTCATGGTGTGTAGTCCAGTAGAAGCCATTTTTGGCCAGCTGTAGTAGACGTAACGTTTCTTTGAATATTTTCTCTTTATTATCCGTCCGTCCTTCCTTCTTTCTTTCGTGTTCTCGGCTGTGTAGCTTTAGTTGGAGTCTTGTCTTGGTCCGTCCGTGCGTCCTGCTTTTGTTTTTTTGTTTTTGTATTTGATTTTGCTTTTATTTCTACTGGGCTGTGGGAACACTTGTCATGCCGTTGTCTCGCCCTCCACCTTCCTATACGTACGCACCTCCGCACTTTCATGTCTCTTCTCGTTCTCGCGTCTCTCTCCAAAACAAGCTCTCGCCCAACTCACACATAACCATCCCACCCTATATATCAAACCAATCATCATCATCATCATCATCATCATCATCATCATCCACCCACACCAGTGGCTGTTGTGGTTGGCCAGCAGTGGTAGCTCTATGACGGAGGGGTCAGGGGATGAGGGGGGTATTGGGAGGGTAGAGAGGGAGGGAGAGAGAGAGAGAGAGAGATGTTCTTTAATGTGTGCCTTGGTTTCTTCATGCGCCACACGCCACCCCTCCCTCCTACACCTCCCTCCACCTCCACCTCGCCGCACTCCACCTATCCTCCTGACCGCAGGTTCGAACCCCGGGGTGGGGCAATTATTTTTCCCATGGGGCCAAGCGAGATACATAAAATATTGTGCAGGGCCAAGACTAAAGGCTGAACTAAAGTCTGTGTAATATTCATTTAATTTCAATGAATTTGGTTTCATGTGTACGCTCTCAAAGAGTCACATCTCGTTAACCAGCTTTCCATATTTAACTGGAACTCTCTCAAGAACCACTGGTGGTCCCCGGACCACTGGTTGAAAACCACAGTACCCTTTCATGGGCCGGTTAGAGTCAGCCAAAGGGGCCGCATAATGCCCAGGTATGTTCTAACCTCTAATCTAAATTACGAGCGAGGAGGAAGGAGAGGCAGACAGATCGACACGCAAGAAAGAAGGGTGCCAAAATGTAGACCGTCTGGGAGAGCGAGAGATCTTGTTCAAGTAGCCATGCAGGCGGTGAGATGTACGGATCAGAGTGATAGATCGGCAGACAGTGAAAGAGATAAGCAGTCAAGGGAGATATACAGATATCACGGCACAAGAACAGGCGAGGGGAGACAAAATTTACAGCTTAACACAGTGAAAAGATAAAGGGCAGGGGCGGATTGGCCATGTGGAGTACAGGGAGTTTTCCCGGTGGCCTGCACCACCTATATATTTTAAATCTGTTATTAGCATGTGCATTCCACATATTCCATAGGGCTGAACCACACAGTCTCACAGTGACATCATCAACCTGCGACAGGAGTAGCCCCTATTGAGTGAAAATATCCTCTATTTATGAATAAAATAACAGCAGTGGAGGTGTTTTATCTGTATTTTTTTTGTTATAGAATGCAAGTATTGTGTTTTTAGGCATATTCATCCAATTAGGCAGGGATTCTTTTAACCTTTTAAAGGGGAATTCCACCCATGTTCAACATTTTTTCTTCTGAGAGTGTACAAATGCAACCAAACGAAAGGGTTCATTTGGTTGCAAATGAAAAAAGAAGCGTCTAAAGAAATCCATTAACACGGTGAAAATACATCTTGATGATGTCATCAAGATGTTTCACCATGTTAGTGGCTTTTCTTCAGACCTCCATTTCTTGGGAACACAAAATGGTGGAACCTTTTTTATCATGTCCACCCAACACCTTGAAGGTACATCAATGACATAGTAAAATGTTGAAAATGGGTGGACTTCCCCTTTTACCCTTTAATTGAGGCCGTCATTCATCAACTCTCACAAAAATGAAACTCTAATCTTAATATGTGTATTTTTATTTATTTTATTATTATTATTATTATTTTTTTTTTGGGGGGGGTCATCTGACCGACTCTGCTCTCCTTCTACTTAGCCGTAGCTCGACCATTACAGTCCGCTATATAATCCCCAGAGCAGCTAACTAAACCACGCGGCATCAGCGATTTCTCCCGAGAAATTGTATACAGCACAGCATCATTTCTGAACTCCCGCTGCCTGCACTTCACCACTCTCTGCCACACTCACATGTCAACCACATTCGATGTCGCACTGTAGTTTACTAGTCCACACATCTGTATATGACCTTGTCGATTTCTATGGTATGAATGTCGCCTGTGCATCGTCGCTGTCGGGCAGAAACGTTTTTTTTTTTTCCCGTAAATGAACACCAAAACACCATACTTGATCATGGGGTACGGAAAAGTCGGGCCGTCGCAAAGTCGGACCCTGAGTATAGACAGAGTTACGCTGTCGCAACTTCATTAAACAATGTATTTCAAACTCCAGTTTGTCCCTCTCTCAGGCTGGAACACCCTTCCCGCGCTCAGTTTCTGACCCCTCAATGTCGCAACATTTCGGCTGGTCCGACTTTTATTTGGGCTGACATTTCTGGTGACCCTTGATCATACCACAGCCTGCACACAAAAAGCACAGTAACAGTGTTGTCAAAGTGAACACTTTTGGATTATGCAAGTTTTCCACCCGACAGAGACGATGATGTTGATGCCTTTGTCCCGTAACCCTCACTAAAGCCTGCTTTATACTTGTTGCTCCTTCCGGCGCGTCACGCACCGAAACGTAGCCACATCTCAGGGGCGTTTTTGCCATTAGGCAGTTGCCTAGGGCGCCATGAGGGGAGGGGGGCGACCATGAGGGGAGGATACCAGGCTAATAAGCTTAAATATGGATAAATACATTATACTTATCCTCTATAATTAGAATTGAACATTTAAAGGTATAGGGGAAGTGATTTCACTTTTGTCAGATATCACCTAAAAAAAAATTTTTCTGTTAAAATGCTCTATTATAAGGTGTGCAGACCATATATGGAGTTTCCCCCTCCCCCACGTTAGCAGAGGAGCTAATAAAAGTTCCCCAGGTGGAGGGTGAATTCTCCTCCAATCAGGATCGAGCAGCAGGTTCACATAGTGTAGCTACTCTTGGGCGCCCCTAGTGCACCAGGCTGGTACTACACCATGAATTTCAAATCACTTACCCTACCTTCAATATGGATAAATACATTATACTTATCCTCTATAACTAGAATTTAACATTTAAAACGCATATAATAATGTCTTTGGTTTAAAAGTAATTCTTAATTTTATCCCGTGGGGGGCGCCATTTTACCGGACATTTTCCCTGGACCCCCCCCCCCCCCCTCACACCAAATAGACCCGTAAGGGTCCATTTGGTAAGCACACGATGCCATCGCAGCGTGGTGAGATCGAGGATTGGCTATCTCTGGTGCGTGATACGATCGACGCGATGCCAAGTATCAAGCTGGCTGGAGCACTCTAAAACAACGTCCCTGTGACACTGTTGGGGCGATTAGAGCTACACATGGTGTCATAGCTGTGCCCGTTTGTGAATACCCGAGACACCATTTACGATTCTCCTTTAGAGTTAAAGGGATATTCCACTTTCAAAAAAAACTTTTGGTCATTTTATGGTCTACTCAGTCTCATGTGAACACACTAGACAGTTTACAAGTTACTCCATTCAGTATTTGTAGATATTTGATGTTCATTTTTGCGCCTCCAGCTCCTTCCTATACAATGTAAACTCAATTTTAACCATGACAGATTATTTGAAAACAACCCGTCTTTTTTCTGGTGACTGATATTGTCCTCCTAATACGTGAGAGTGCTGTGGAATTTCACTTACAGTTTTCTTTTTTATTTTTAAATATTGTTTTGGAAAATCCATATTTTGGTATACCCACCTAAATTAATAAAACAATATTTTAAAAATAAATAAAAACTGTAGATGAAATTCCACCTTCTTCTCCAGCCTTCTCACGCATTAGGAGGACAATATCAGTCACCAGAAAAAAGATGGGTTGTTTTCGAATAATCTGTCATGGTTAAAATGGAGTTTTAAGTTATAATGGGTTTGTATAGGAAGGAGCTGGAGGCGCTAAAATGAACATCAAATATCTAAATACTGAAAGGAGTAACTTATAAACTGTCTGGTATGTTTACATGAGACTGAGTAGACCATAAAATGACCAAAGTTTTTTTTTTTTTTTTTTTTTTTTTAGAAAGTGGAATATCCCTTTAACCCATTTATTTGCCCCAAAACACACTCGGCCTCATTTGTTACCTTGTGAATAAAGTTAGGTTTATCCATACTTTAGCCGAGGCTATAGACTTGCGCAGTGACGTCACCACCCCAGTTCCAGAAGTGTTTTCCCCTATTCATTTTTCTCATAGACTTTTAGGGGGAAAAAATATATAAAGACGTTTACAACACGGACAAAGCCAACTCTGGTTGTGACAAATCATCATGACACACAATCTTTTGGCACGATCAAATAATTTCTAAAAAGTAACAAAACAAAAAGTTGTTGTATCCTGCTGTTCTTGCTAATTATGATGTGTGTCATCATGATTCGTCACGACCCGGGTTAGCTTTGTCCTCCACGGTGAAATCATCTTTATATAAATTCTATTCTAATTCTATTCTAGTCTATGAGAAAAATGAATGGGGGAAAGCACTTCCGGAACCGAGGCGGTGACGTCACTGCGCAGGTCTATAGGGGTTAGATGTAGGCATAGTTTTACTGATGTTATCCCTTGGCAATAAGGTGAGGTTTAGCCATTGTTTAGCTTACATTTAAGGCCCTGATACTCTAGCAATATTTTTGATCAATATCAACTAACAATGTCAACATCAACAGGCAACATGATGAGACACATAGCAACAGGCAACACCTTCCCATGGGAATTCCACCCATTTTACATTTTTTCCTTCTGTGTGAGGGTGCAAATGTGAACCTAGCAGGTCAATTTGGTTCCATTTGCACACTCTCAGAAAAAAAAGGTCCTAAAAGAACCAAATGTTCACTTAACAGACTAAAAAAAAGGTCATGAAATGTTCTGTCCAGTGAGGCATCTGTGGGAGGAGAAAGGATCAGGTGATGCCAAGGAGGGCTGTGATTGGAGGATTCCGAAATGTTGACCAGTAGAGGGCGCTAATGATCTGACTTTCCTGAACAACCAGTTGATCATTTTGCATCGAGAAGTAAAAGGTCAACGTTGATGATTGACGTTGCTTGTTGATGTTGATCAAAACATTGCTAGGTGTATCAGGGCCTTTAGGAATGAAGGTTCATAATAGTGATGTTACCCTCAGGAGTCAGGAATACGTGGTGGCGACCGCTCTGACACGCACCGCCGTGCAGGGAGACAGAGTGTGTTTCGGGGAAATCTTTTCTTGCATTGATTCCCTTCAAACATTGGCTGTTATGCCGGTGACACAGAGACATCGCGGTTGTCTCCACAAGACAGGGCAAAGTGCACACACAGCGCAGTGTGACAAACAGACAGACAGACACTGACAGACACACTGACAGACAGACAGGGACTCTATTTTTCAGTTGGCACCCGAAATAAAGCAGCAGGGTTGGGAAGGAGCGCTTGTTTCACCCTGCCAGCTACTACTAGTAGGGCGGGGCAAAGGAGGTTTTACCGAGTTAGGGATAGGTTAGGTTTAGGCATAAGTTTACTGAGGTTATGTTTAGGGTTAGGCTATAGTGTTAGGTTTAGACAGTGCTTTATGCCGGTTACTATCCCTAACCATAACCTCAGTAAACCTATGCTTCGCCCCGCCCTACGAGTAGTAGCCAGCAGGGTAAAACAAGCGCTCCTTCCCATCCCGGCTGCTTTACTGGCAACTGAAAAATCGCGACGGGGACTCTTCTGACTGTCGGTGAACACATCTCATTTCTTTCTTTCTCGAGCATGTCGGAGAAAAAAAAAACAGTCCTGGGTTTATCTCAAACTATAATTTGTCCTGTCTCCCTCTCTCCCTCTCCCTCTCTCCCTCTCTCTCTCTCTCTCTCTCTCTCTCTCTCTCTCTCTCTCTCGCTGTCTACAGGTGCAGTCGCGTTGCAGCAGTAAAGAAAACATCCTTAGATCAAGTGAGTTTCATCATGGCAACCTCTGAGAAAGCGACCTGAGTGTTAATTGGCTGTTGCCGCGCGTGTGTGCGTGTGTGCGTGCGTGTGTGTGTGTGCGTGCGTGCATGCGTGCGTGCGTGCGTGCGTGTGTGTGTGTGTGTATGCACGAATATTTGTTTGTGTGTGTATGTTGAAAACAAGTATATTAATTTGCAGCGCACGGATGCAGCACCAGCCCATGCAATATGACTCAATTCTGTGTGTGTGCGTGTGCGTGCGTGTGCATACGTACGCGTACGTGTGTGTGTGATGTCATGCCTGCGGCTGTTTAAGCTTTATGATAAGCATAGGAATGTGCTGTGGAAGCATAAGAATATGTTTAAAAGGGAGAGAAATTGGGTCAAGGCAAATTCAAAGCACTGTGTCTATTCTTTGCTATGAGGCAGAGAGAGAGGGAGAGAGAGGGAGAGAGATAGGTAGAGAGAGAGAGAGAGAGAGAGAGAGAGAGAGAGAGAGAGAGAGAGAGAGAGAGAGAGAGAGAGAGAGAGAGAGAGAGAGAGAGAGAGAGAGAGAGAGATGGGGAGAGGGAGGGAGAGGGAGAGAGAGATGGAGAGGGAGAGAGGGAGAGAGAGAGGGGGGGAGAGGGAGAGAGGGAGAGGGAGAGGGAGAGAGGGGAGAGAGAGAGAGAGGGAGAGAGAGATGGAGAGGGAGAGATGGAGAGGGAGAGGGAGAGAGAGAGAGAGAGGGAGAGAGAGAGGAGAGAGATGGAGAGGGAGAGAGAGAGAGGGAGAGAGAGAGCGAGGGAGAGAGGGAGGGGGGGGCAGATTACATAGTAGTAACACGTTGCGTTGCATTGTACTGTTTTAACATCGCAATTATTAGAGTGATATTATTAGAAGATCCCGCTGTTATCTTCAGCTGCCATCGCCCAACTCTGTACAAACAAACAAACAAACAAGCAGGGATATTTTAGTCACGCACACAGCAGGACGTCTGCTTATGTGTGGTTGCGATTTCTTTGAGTTTGCCAGATCAGTCACTTGTCATTGGCATTGGTTGTTGTCGCACAATATATATTGTCGTGCACCGGGTCGGACTGGCTATAGAGTGTACCAGGAGCTCTCCCGGTGGGCCACCGGTAGTCCTCGAGAGGGTCCCAGGTGGTCCCCAGCTATGTTGGTTCTATGAAAAGTTGCTTAACCAGATGTAACTCTTGAGAGCGTAAACCATTTGCTTTCGTGTTTACATTCTCAAGAGTTAAAATATGCATCATCTGAATTAGCCCAAGTCTACACAACTAGATTAAGATTAATGGTCATTTTGATCTGTATGTTTGCCTGTTGCGTTTCCCAAATCCAGCCTGGTATTGTGGAGAAAAGCAAAATAAATCTTTAGTTTTGGGCTCTGTGGGCTCAAATGCTGAATAAATAGCGGACCCTGTTATCAAAAAGGTTGAAAACCACTGGTCTAAAGCTTTTTTTTTTTGTCTAGTCAAGACGTTTTTTCCCTTGACGCTGTAGTTTAATAGCAACTAGGGCTGGGACTTTAACTGATTAATTGAGATTAATTAATTACAGAAACAATAACGCGCTTAAAGAAATGACTCATTTTAATCGCACATACAGGGGTTGACACTAAGGTCTCCGAGGCACTTGCCCATCGGGCAAGTGCAAGTCAGGTTCTACTTGCCCTCAGGTCATGGTCACTTGCCCCCCAAAAATATATTGTAAATTTTGCATTTAAGTTTACTTCCTACTTGGGTGCTTTAAACCAGGGGTTTTCAGCAGGTGGTCCGGGGACCACCAGTGGTCCCTGAGAGCGTTCCAGGTGGTCCCCAGCTAAGTTGGTTAACCAGATGTAACTCTTGAGAACGTAAAAATGAAACCAAATGGACCCTTGCGGGTCCATTTGGTTTCATTTTTACACTCTCAAGAGTTAAAATTCATCTGGTTAAAGAGTAGGTATCACGGATATTTCCTTTAAAAACTAATGACGCATATCTATCAATGACCCCCTAAAGATGTCCAGAAAAAAAGTCGTTTCAGAAAAAATACAATATATAGGCAGAGTTGAAGAAAGAAGTTGAGCGCCCCCCCCTGCTTCCCTGAAAAGCTGTTGCTTCGGGAAAACAGCCGAACGTGCCATTGCGTGACGTATACAGTGGTACGCTCGGCCAACTTCTACGAGCAGGTTGTGCAGCTGAGCTTCCGGCTAAAGTTATCCACAGTAGCATAGCATAGCATAGTAGTAGGATAGCCTACTATGCTATGCTATGCTATCCAGCACAGGCATTGCGGGGCTGGTTGCATTAGCCCAAGGAAGCTAGCTAACTAGCTTTGACTTCCAACCGGGCTGAATCATTGCATCTATTCTTTTCCTTTTTGAAACTGTTTTTGGTCTTCTCCCGGCAACGCGGACAATTCTAGCCCCCCGGGCCAACATAGAGAGTATTATTTTTAATTATCGATGTGAATTACCGGGGATATTTAGTGAAAATGTGTGTTGGCATATGGGGGGATAGCTAAAATGCTACATCAGCAGTCTACATCAGCAGTTCGGCAGTCCAGCAGCAGTGGATGCAATGACCAAACCCATGTGTTTGGCGTTAAAGTTATTTTCTGTTATTATTACTAGTATTATTACTGGACGATCCCACGGCAGCGGTGTGATTATTATTTCTTGTATCTAAGAAGTTGAACTAGAGATGGGAGCGGAGGGACGGAGCAGAGAGTGGGGTTCCGACGGAGCTAATGTTCTTCTAATATTCAGATTCCGAATGACGCTCAATAATAATGGTTGATTGTTCTCATTGTTGAATACAGAGGCTATACCTCAATGAAGTGAAACGGACTGCCATTCTGTTTCACTCGTCTCACTTCATTATTTACTTGAATCACAAAGAAAAAATGGTCACTTGCGCCCCCAAAAATATATTGTAAATTTTGCATTTAAGTTTACTTCCTACTTGGGTGCTTTAAACCAGGGGTTTTCAGCAGGTGGTCCGGGGACCACCAGTGGTCCCTGAGAGCGTTCCAGGTGGTCCCCAGCTAAGTTGGTTAACCAGATGTAACTCTTGAGAACGTAAAAATGAAACCAAATGGACCCTTGCGGGTCCATTTGGTTTCATTTTTACACTCTCAAGAGTTAAAATTCATCATCTTAAAGAGTAGGTATCACGGATATTTCCTTTAAAAACTAATGACGCATATCTATCAATGACCCCCTAAAGATGTCCAGAAAAAAAGTCGTTTCAGAAAAAATACAATATATAGGCAGAGTTGAAGAAAGAAGTTGAGCGCCCCCCCCTGCTTCCCTGAAAAGCTGTTGCTTCGGGAAAACAGCCGAACGTGCCATTGCGTGACGTATACAGTGGTACGCTCGGCCAACTTCTACGAGCAGGTTGTGCAGCTGAGCTTCCGGCTAAAGTTATCCACAGTAGCATAGCATAGCATAGTAGTAGGATAGCCTACTATGCTATGCTATGCTATCCAGCACAGGCATTGCGGGGCTGGTTGCATTAGCCCAAGGAAGCTAGCTAACTAGCTTTGACTTCCAACCGGGCTGAATCATTGCATCTATTCTTTTCCTTTTTGAAACTGTTTTTGGTCTTCTCCCGGCAACGCGGACAATTCTAGCCCCCGGGCCAACATAGAGAGTATTATTTTTAATTATCGATGTGAATTACCGGGGATATTTAGTGAAAATGTGTGTTGGCATATGGGGGGATAGCTAAAATGCTACATCAGCAGTCTACATCAGCAGTTCGGCAGTCCAGCAGCAGTGGATGCAATGACCAAACCCATGTGTTTGGCGTTAAAGTTATTTTCTGTTATTATTACTAGTATTATTACTGGACGATCCCACGGCAGCGGTGTGATTATTATTTCTTGTATCTAAGAAGTTGAACTAGAGATGGGAGCGGAGGGACGGAGCAGAGAGTGGGGTTCCGACGGAGCTAATGTTCTTCTAATATTCAGATTCCGAATGACGCTCAATAATAATGGTTGATTGTTCTCATTGTTGAATACAGAGGCTATACCTCAATGAAGTGAAACGGACTGCCATTCTGTTTCACTCGTCTCACTTCATTATTTACTTGAATCACAAAGAAAAAATAAGGTAGTATTTTTACGGTGCTGATTCAGGGCTGAGCCAGGCTATACAGAGGCTTTATTTATACTGCAATACGACCGTCATTATGCCATATGGTTTACATCTGGTCGAAATAATTCTGGTTATAACAATATTACTGATTATAACTCCCCGCCTTGCTCACATTAAAGAGCTATTTTTTATATTATAGCCTATATTACGTTATATAGATAACTAGCTGGGGAGAGAACAGGAAGAAGTTACTACATACATACATTAGAGTCTATGGGCTCGCGCAAGTACATGAACCACGTAACCAGACTATTTTCTGCCCCTCAATATCGCAACTCTGTCTATTTCCCCCCCATACCGACACCGAGTAAACCTCACTAGCCTGCCCAAGAGACGTAATCTCTTCATGGGCAGGCTAGCGAGCGTGGCCCGCTGGAACCAGCCTGGAGGTGTTGGATACAGTGACTCAAGAAAGACACGCCCCCCAAGCCTGTGTAGAAATGCGAGCCGTGCACAGCCGTGTTTCCCCGTAGATAATGCAAAAACGGCTGGCGGATTATTTACAAAAAATCTCGAGTGCATAGTATAGCGGTCCCTGGTCATGCTAACCAAAAAAGATTTTTATTTACTTCATTAACATGACGCTAAAATAATGGAATTCCGAGGAGTTTTTAACATGTGTTCCTATGTGTTCCTAGAGGTGTGACGTCAGCGTGTTCTACTGGTGACGCGCTGTTTTGGCTCGGGCCTTTCCGAGCTGGTGGGAGGGGTTTTTCAGAAGAGTGTCCTCCGACTCGATACAGCATAGAAACGGCTTTATATAGCCATATGTTTGCATTTTCGAATGTTATCACAACTTTGTCATAGTTAAAATGAGAAAAAGTTGATATTAGCATGATACCCTGTCTTTAAATACCCCAGGTCTAGTTTTGCGGTCTGTGGGGCTAAAATGTCAAGACAAATTTATCTCGTGTTGTGTTATAGCGCACTAAGTTGCACACTTGCCCGATCGGGCAACCAGGTAGCAGTCCTCACTTGCCCCACCATTTTTTTTACTTGCCCCGGGCAAGCGGGCAAGTGTTAGTGTCAAGCCCTGCACATAGATTTTGCACAACAGACCCCTTTTTCACTGGACAAATTTTCAGGGCTACCGAACATACCGGTGCACGCAAGGGGGGAGGAAACCAAGCAGGGTGACCAATAAGGGCTGCCCTTGATCCGAACTTCCACTGTTTCGTCCTCCCATTGGTCCGAAATTGCTAATGCTGTCTCTAACCCTCAACCTCAACATAACACGTTGCGGTGTGGACACAGTTTTAATTTAGAACACAGGTTTTCACCCTTTTTCATACCAGGGCCCACCATTTATTGAAAATTTGAGCCATAGCCAGCATTTGATGACATTTTAGCCCCACAGACCCCAAAACCCCAAGATTTATTTTGCTTTTGTCCACAATTCCAGCCTGGATTTTGGGAAACTAAACAGTCAAACATACAGAAGAAAATTACCATTCATCTTCTAGTTGTGTAGACTTTGGCTAATTCACATGATGACATATTTTAACTCATTTTTTTACACTCTCAAGAGTTACATCTTATTAACCAACTTAGCTGAGGACCACCTGGAACCCTCTCAAGGACCAACTGGTGGTCCCCGGACCACCGGTTGAAAACTCACTCACACGCTACCAACCTGTTTTAATCGACACAAAAAAGGCTTCTCGGATCTAATATTGGTATTCGATTAATTGAGATTAATTAATTACAATACTTCAATTTTTTTTATCGAGTCCCACCCCTAATAGCAACCTGTCTGTGTGTCTGTCTGTCTGTCTGTGTGTCTGTCTGTGTGTCTGTCCTGTCCCGTCCCGTCCCGTCCCCGTCCCCGTCCCCGTCCCCGTCCCCGTCCCCGTCCCGTCCCCGTCCCGTCCCGTCCCGTCCCGTCCCGTCCCGTCCCGTCCCGTCCCGTCCCGTCCCGTCCCGTCCCCGTCCCCGTCCCCGTCCTGTGGTGTCCTGTGGTGTCCTGTGGTGTCCCAGGTCACAGTGCGGTGGACATCACCAAGGTGGCCAGGAGACACCGTATGTCCCCGTTCCCCCTCACCTCCATGGACAAGGCCTTCATCACTGTGCTGGAGATGACCGCCGTCCTGGGCACCGAGATCATCAACTACAGAGGTGAGACGGAGAGGCTGAGCTGTGTGTTGGTGTGTGTGTGTGTGCATAGGCGTGCATACATAGACGTCAAGGGGGGTTTGAGCACCCCCTAGTGGCCCTCTCTGGACCAACATGCCCTTTTTAAAAGAGAAAAAAGATGCTGAAATGCTGTTTTCTCTGCGTTTTTAACCCCGCCAAAACTCAATTTGAGTGCCCTCCTGGTTACATTTGAGCACCTGCCCTTGAAACTCTCTGTGCACGCCTGTGTGTGTGTGTGTGTGTGTGTGTGTGTGTGTGTGTGTGTGTGTGTGTGTGTGTGTGTGTGTGTGTGTGTGTGTGTGTGTGTGCAGTGGTGTTTCTAAAGGCCTATTCAGAGATGGATTTTCGGTGCCCACCGCGACCACCGTTGCCTACAATATGACGTCATACCACCGCAACCACCGCACTTTCCAGCCCTCCTCTCCGATTTTACCAACCACCGCACCGCACCGCAGCGGTTGCTTGTTTTTAACGGCTGGTTAAAAAAAAGAAGCAAACACACAACACACCACAGCGCGACGGGCAGGAGGAGAAGGAAGGAAGGGGGAAATTCATTGATAGATTAGAGACAATGACATGAATAGAATAGAAGATAAACATAAAAGCAGCCAGCAGAATTTAAGAAATTATTATAATTGAGGCAGGTAGAAGTAGAGAGAGAAACAGGGGAGGGAATGAACAACAACGAGGAGAAGGGGGGCGAGAAGCGGCGGTGCTGGTAGTGGACTATGGAATAGCGGTGGTCGCAGTGCTCTGAGCGGTGCTGGTAGTGGACTTTGGAATAGCGGTGGTCGCAGTGCTCTGAGCGGTGCTGGTAGTGGACTATGAATAGCGGTGGTCGCAGTGCTCTGAGCGGTGCTGGTAGTGGACTATGAATAGCGGTGGTCGCAGTGCTCTGAGCGGTGCTGGTAGTGGACTATGAATAGCGGTGGTCGCAGTGCTCTGAGCGGTGCTGGTAGTGGACTATGAATAGCGGTGGTCGCGGGGCTCTGAGCGGTGCTGGTAGTGGACTATGAATAGCGGTGGTCGCAGTGCTCTGAGCGGTGCTGGTAGTGGACTATGGAATAGCGGTGGTCGCGGGGCTCTGAGCGGTGCTGGTAGTGGACTATGGAATAGCGGTGGTCGCGGGGCTCTGAGCGGTGCTCGCGGTGGCCACCGAAAATTCTGAACTCTGAATGAGCCTTAAGCAGCTTGGAGCCCTAGTCGAGATTTTTTCTTGTAAAAAAATGAATTTCAGAAGACTAAATGGGACTAAAAGACTAAATATGTCTTATTGAAAAGACTAAGACCAAATCAAAAAATTCTAAAAAAAAAAAAAAAAAAAAAAAAACAACAACAACAACACTGTCCGTGATAAGCCTTCGTCAGACATCCCAATCCCTGCTCACAACTCCCAGACCCCCGGAGGCAGTTGTCCACAGTGCCTCCGGGGGTCTGGGAGAGGTGACATCCATCCACACACCCATAAACCCAGCGGACACGGGACGTACAAGGCCAGACTTCGGTGCCCCGGAGGCATAGAGGGGGGCCGGGGCCCAACCACACCTCCCTGTGGGGACTATAGCTCATCATTTATAGATCAGTGATGACAGTTTAACAGGGAGGAAAGTTCTTTAATATTTGCATCTGTGGAAGAATTATGTGTATCACCTGCATAAGAGGAAGGGCACAGCTACAAGGGGGGGGGGGGCCACCGGGGGGGGGGCTATGAGACCCTCCTCTTGATTTTGAAAAAATTGTGAAAATGTGGTGCAAATATTTAGATACATTAAGTCTAACGTTTTTTTTTTTTACTCGAATCCTTGTCAAATGTAGACATTATGTGGTCCTTGGCAAGAAATATGTGAGCATCGCTGACACAGATTTTTCAGGGGAAAAAATGGAATCTAGTATCAAAAACTATAATCTAACGTCAGAGGCTAAAATGTAGCGTTGTCACTATAATTTAATGTCAAAAACTATAATCTAGTGTCAGAAACTAGAATCTTGTTCAAAAACTACAATGTAGGTTCCGTAACTAGAAATGTGTGTCAGAATAAAAATCTATTGTCAGAAACTATAATCTAGTGTCAGAAACTAGAATCTAGTGTCAGAATAGAGGATAAGTATAATATATTGTATCCATAACTAGGTTATTTAACTAGAATCTTTTAAAAGCATAGAATCTAGTGGTCAGAAACTAGAATCTAGTGTCAGAAACTAGAATCTGGTGCCCTAGGCAACTGTAGTCTAACTAGTGTCAAAAACTAGAATCTAGTGTCAGAAACTAGAATCTCTGCAGACTCTAGATTGTTCCGAGACGCAAAACCCTAGTCCCCTCAACCCTAACCGAAGCCTAAATCCAGTATGCTCAACCACCTCACAGACCTGACGGTCTGTGAGGTGGTTAGGTTAGGTTGAGGGTCGGGCATTTAGGATTAGGGTTACAAACATTGCTACACCCTTCTCTAAACCTATCCCTAAACCTAACCGCAAGCAGATTTGACTGTTATCAGTGGATAAGATCGCAGTTGTCATCTTATCAGTGCGTATAGGTTTCCAGACAACATGCCTTCTTGATAAGATGATGCTGATAAGCAGCCTACTGGGAATTATCGCTTGAAAACGGCAGAAGCGGGTGCAAAAACGCCCCTGGTTGTAACAGCAAGTACTACTAGTATACTACAAACGTAGTCAACGTCGCTCTCTCTCTCTCTCTCCCTTCATCGTCTTCATGCGTTTTTCATCATAACGGGTGTGTTATGTATCTTGTCCTTTCTCTCTTGCTGTAGATGGAATGGGTCGAGTCCTGGCTCAGGACGTTTATGCCAAAGATAACCTGCCACCCTTCCCCGCTTCTGTCAAGGACGGTTATGCTGTGAGAGGTAGGAGACCAGACCTGTCTGTCTGTCTGTCTGTCTGTCTGTCTGTCTGTCTGTCTGTCTGTCTGTCTGTCTGTCTGTCTGTCTGTCTGTCTGTCTGTCTGTCTCTGTCCGTCAATGTCTCCTTCCTGCTCCCATGTCTGTTTGTCAGTGTTGCCAACTGCACTAGTGACACTTGCAAAAATGCACCAGGAATGTATGCGCTAGAGCAGTGTTTTTTTTGTTTTGTTTTTTGTTTTTTCCATTTCATACCCGGGCCCACTGTTTATTCTGCATTTTAGCCATGGGACCCACCAAATAACTGGCAAAATGTTGGCCAAATAGCAATGATTTTACATTTTCTTGAACAAGAATCTCAAGATTCTTCAACATTAGGTAATTCAGATGTTTAAATATAATTTAACTCTTAAGAGTTACAGATCTACAAGGGTCCATTTGGTTACCAATGGTCCTTTCTAGGAAGGAAGGAGGACTCTATCATAGGAGGGAAAATAGTGAAAAACAAGGGTTTTATCTCTGGCGCCTGTCGACCAAATTCGCCCCAACTCACCAGCAAAAAAGCACTAGATTTTCCGCCAAGAGTTTTTCACTAATTTTGGCAGTGGGGGGGGGGGGGGGTCTGGGAAAAAAGCTAAATATAGCGACAAATGTGCCAAGTTGGCAACACTGCTGTTTGTTCTGTGTAGCCAGAGGCAAAAATGCTCCAAACAAGTTATGCACACACACACACACACACACACACACACACACACACACACACAACACACACACACACACACACACACACACACCACACACACACACACACACACACACACACACACACACACACAGTTTGGAGTCACACATTTGCAGTGTTATTAAATCTTACTTTCATTTCAGCGGCTGACGGCCCGGGTGACCGCTTCATCATTGGAGAGTCTCAGGTGGAGAACAGGTCCAGACGCGCGCACACACACACACACACACACACACACACACACACACACACACACACACACACACACACACACACACACACACACACACACACACACACACACACACACACACACACACACACACACAGTTATAGTGGGACTTTTAGAAGTGGGGGGCGCCCCTTAAAGGGGAATTCCACCCATTTTCTTTTTTTTTCCTGAGAGTGTACAAGTGTAAACCAAATGAATCCATTTGGTTCCATTTGGGTCCATTTGGTTCCTCATTAACATGGTGAAACACAAGATGTATTTCACCATGCTAATGATTTTCTTCAGACCTCCATTTCTAGGAAACAGAATTGGGGGGACTCTTTTAACATCTCTATGGTATATTAATGACATAGAAAAAAATTGAAAATGAGTGGAATTCCCCTTTAAGACATGTGCATGAACACTTGCATTTCCATGTGCATTTGGGTGCACCTGCGCAACACACACAGGCACACTATTAAAACCAGTATAGCATATTGAGAAAGATTGTTTACAATGCCTATTTGTATCCATAAAAGTAAATGATAAGACAAAAACATAAGCCTACTTTTCCCCAAAAAATATTTTAGATGTGAGAAGTGGGGGGACGCCGTTCCCCCGCGTCCCCCCTCCACTACACCCCTGCACAACACACACACACACACACACACACACACACACACACACACACACACACACAACACACACACACACACACACACACACACACCACACACACACACACACACACGCGCACTCTCTCTCTCCTTCCACAGCCAGCTCGTACAGCATTGCACATTATAGTGTATACCAGGGGTGTCAAACTCAGATACAGAGCGGGCCAAAATTTAAAACTGAACAAAGCCGTGGGCCAAGTTTGAACAAACTAACCCTTTAAACGGGAATTCCACCCATTTTATTTTTTTTCCTGAGAGGGTACAAACGGAAACAAATGGACCCACTAGGGTGGGTCTGAGAGATGGGTCTGAAAGAGAAATCATTAACATGGTGAAATACATCTTGGTGTTGTCATCACATGTATTTCACCATGTTAATGATTTTTTTCAGACCTCCATTTTTAGGAAATACAGAATTGGGGGAACTTTTTTTTGTCCACACAACATCTCTTCCTTCTGACTTTCATGTCATGGTGGCGGCGCGTTTCACCCGCGAGGCTCGGCATCGCTCTAATGCATGCAAACTTGTCATCGTATGGCTACTTTTCTCCTATCTTTTCTCGATCCGATGCTGCTTGTCCGTGTTATCATATACTCGACAAGAGCTTCTGGTCATCGGCTCACAACTAGGACCAAACATTTCTGCAAACCCTGACGGAGTGTTTCCCACCGAGATCATCAGACCACCGAGTGCTGTCTATCCACCTCCCCTGCCTAGGAGAGCTACCAGGCGGCGGAGAGACCGCAAACAGAGACGGGGAAGGAGGGGCGGAATACAACTCAGAGCGAAGCGGATAGCGAAGCTCTACCCCGGGCGGCTACCACTGCCTAGCCTCTTCCTCGCTAACGTGCGGTCTCTGGAGCCCAAAATGGATATACTACAACTGTGGATAAACACTTGTAAATGGTTCGGGGACTGCAACGTGATGATCATGACTGAAACGTGTTTAGGCAACCACATTATTGACAGCGTTGTTGACTTACCAGGGCGCTGTCTATTCAGGGCTGATAGAATGTTTGACGGCAGCGATTCCAACTATAAGACTAAAGGGGGCGGTCTGTGTATATATGTCAACACTGCTTGGTGCACGGACAGCGCCCAAATTGGGAGCCACTGTTCTACAAACATTGAATATCTTGTGGTCAAATGCCGTCCTTTTTACCCTGCCTAGGGAATTTTCGGTCATCATCATAATTGCAGCCTATATTCCACCAGATGCAAATGCCAAGGAAGCTATGAAAGTTTTGTATGCTGAAATCAGTAAACTTCAAAATACTTTCCCAGAGGCAGTTTTTATTGCAGGTGGTGACTTCAACCACTCTAAATTAAAACCCTTTCCAGACGGGAATCCATATTTGGATTCTGTACAGTATGTACAGTATTACAGGATAAACTTTTTTGATGCTGATATACAAATATTTCAAGTTTTTCAGAAACCTTAGGTCAGGCCTAAATGGGTTAAAGTCTGTCCACCCTAGGTTCCATCAACATGTGTCCTGCCCCACTAGAGGTGATAACATACTGGACCATGTCTACCAATATTGCAGGCGCATACAAGGCCACCCCCAAGCCAAATGTGGGCTCATCCGACCATATTTCTGTGTTTCTCACCCCCAAATACATTCCCCTCATAAAACGTGTGAAACCTACTGTTAAAATGGTCAAAGTATGGTCAGAGGAGGCAGACTCCATCCTCCAATTCAAATTTCAGCATACAGACTGGTCCCTATTCGCTGCCCAAGCCACTCATGATTCCCACATAAACATCAATGCCTATACCTCTGCTGTAGTGGATTACATCAACACAAACATAAACAGTGTTACCACCCTCAAACGCATTACAACCTTCCCTAATCAGAAGCCATGGATGAACAGAGAAACCCGCCTGCTGTTAAAGGCACGGGACTCTGCTTTTTCATCTGGTGATGCACAGGCCTACAGCACAGCCAGGGCTAACCTGAAAAGGGGCATAAAGAGGGCTAAGCAGGACCACAAGCTGAGGATTGAGGAACACTTTGCCAGCACCTCAGACTCCCGGCGTATGTGGCAAGGCATTCAGGCCATTACAAATTATAAATCCACAAAATCCTCACCTCTGTGTAGTGCCTCCTCCCTCCCTGATGAGCTAAATTCATTCTATGCTCGCTTTGATAGGGAGAATACAGAGTCAGCCACCAGAGTTGTCCCCCCTGCAAACCACCAACCCCTCATACTCTCCACCACTGACGTGCAGGCGGTACTGTGCAGGACAAATGCTCGCAAGGCTGCCGGCCCGGACGGAATCCCTGGTAGAGTCCTTCAGGCTTGTGCTGTACAGCTTTCTGAGGTTCTAACAGACATTTTCAATCTGTCCCTGGCACAAGCGGTTGTCCCTATGTGCTTTAAATCCACCATCATTGTGCCGGTCCCAAAGCACTCCTCTGCTGTTAGCCTGAATGATTTCCGCCCTGTCGCACTCACTTCCATCATAATGAAGTGCTTCGAGAGGCTGGTCCTGGCCCATGTGAAATCCACCATCTCACAAACTCTAGACCAGTTCCAGTTTGCCTTTCGTGAAAACAGGAGTACGGAGGATGCCATCGCTACAGCCCTACACTTTACCATATCTCACCTGGACACTGACAACACCTGTGTTAGAATGTTATTCATGGACTTCAGCTCCGCATTCAACACAATCCCCCCCTCCAAACTGATCAAAAAACTCACTGACCTACACATCGACCCCCTGCTCTGTAACTGGATCCTGGACTTCCTTGTGGATAGACCACAGCAGGTCAGGATAGGTGATCTGACCTCCTCATCCATCACCTTGAACACTGGTCTCCCACAGGGCTGTGTCCTGAGTCCCCTACTCTACTCCCTCTACACTTCCGACTGCACACCGGTTCACAGCTCAAACCACATCATCAAGTTCGCAGACGACACCACAGTGATCGGCCTGATCAGAAACAACGACGAACGGGCCTACATGGAGGAGGTCAATCACCAGGCGAGGTGGTGTGCTGACAACAACCTCACGCTCAACATCGCAAAGACAAAAGAGCTCATTGTGGATTTTAGACGGGGCAGAAGGGGGCAGCATGCTCCTACACTCATCAATGGCGTGGAAGTGGAGCAGGTCACCAGCTTTAAGTTCCTGGGGGTCCACATTTCTGAAGACCTTTCCTGGACTACAAATACATCGTCCCTCATAAAAAAGGCCCACCAACGTCTCTTTTTCTTGAGAAAACTGAGGAAAGTGAGACTATCCTACCAGACCCTAGTTAACTTCTATCGGTGCACCATTGAAAGCACACTCACGTACTGTATAACCGCTTGGTATGGGAACTGTACTGTGGCGGAGCGGAAACTATTGGAAAGGGTGGTGAAGACTGCGCAGCGCATCACAGGCTCCTCTCTGCCATCTATTGAGTCCATCTACAAGCGGCGCTGCCAGTCCAAGGCCCTCAACATCATTAAGGATACTTCACACCCCAACAATAAACTGTTCCAACCCTCCCATTCCCAGAGGAGAAAGGGCTATAGATGCCTTAAGACATCTACCTCCAGATCCAGGAACAGTTTCTTTCCCTCAGTCATCATTCTCTTGAACTCTAAAAAATAGTTACGGACTACAATATATTTTCTTACTGTTTTTATTTTTGCCTCGTATGACTTTTTGTATCGCACTGGATCGATGCCAACAATTCAATTTCGTTGTACTTCATGTCCAATGACAAAATAAAATCCATCCATCCATCCATTCCCCTTTAATTTGAAATTAAAGGGCCAGAGTTTGACACCCATGTTCCACAGCCAGCTCGTACAGCATTGCACATTATACTGTATACTATGGGGTGTGCTGAAATATCGTTATCGTGATAATATCGTATACTTCCTCCCGCAATATATGTCGTATATTCCTCAGCAAATATTGTGATATTTGCTGAGGGATAATTCCGAGAGGAAAAACGGGTCGCAGAACTAAAATTGAATGCGAAAAGTTAAATGACTTCTATAGCTGCTTCATTCCCCAAAAAACAAACACAAGATAAAAACAAAAAGCCTGGTGAGAATCAGTTCAGACAAATAAAAGCTAGATCAATAACTAAGGATATACATTAGCAAGTTCTGATTTTTGCCTTTTTTATTCATTAATTTATTGTTTTTTGTTTTCCAGCTGCAGTTACAGTATCATGATACATATCGTTGATGAATTTCATGCAATATATTGATATATCGCAAATATTGCAATATATCAAATATCATGATATATTCATTATCGAAGGCCTAATATCGCCACCTATATCGTATCGTGCGGGACCCATATCATCCCAGCCTTATTGAACGCACAAGATCAATGCTTCTGACAGGCGGCAGTTCAACAGGGACGCTTGCTAGTCTTGAGTGACACTCACTCCCTTCCTCCTTCAAGTACTGAGAATTATTTGCACATAGTGCTGCTGCTGACCCACAATTGTTACAACAGGACTGAGTTTGGGTGCCAGAAAGACTTCTAAATATATGCTGTTTGTTAACGGTGCCACAAAGCAGGGTTTAGAAAGAGGAGGTTATGCTCCCTTTCTTCCACAGAGACATAATGATGCTAGTCGGATGTCTCTGCTTCAAGGAAAATCACACAGACCGGACAGATTTATGCCTGATTTTAGATTTGGTTGTGTGCTGAAAATAGCTCAACAACAAGCTCACACTGCAAGTAAATTAATCCACACAACCAACATAATTTGTATTGTTGAATTATTTCTAAAATATTGGCACATCCTTCGTACACATAGGGCTCCATTTTCGTTACCATCTACAGTTTTACAGTTTTGAAAAACCTTTCGGAAGAGTTCAACGTGTCAATCTATTGACACATTGTGAGCTTGTAGACTGGCCATTTAAACTATTGAAAAATGTTTTTTTAATAGTTTAAAAAGGCAAAGAAGTTAAGGCATAAGGGGTTTAGCGGTGACGAAAATGGAGCCCATAGTTAAATGTGAGGGGTCAAAAATGAATAAAGGATGTTTTTTTTAGACCTCCATTTTTTCGGAAATACAGAATTGGGGGAACTTTTTTTTATCATGTCCACACAACATCTCTAAGGTATATTAATGACACATTGAAATGTTGAAAATGGGTGTAGTTCCCCTTTAACTATTGTATCAGGTGGCTACAGCCTCTGTCGTGATGGCCTTTAAAGTCTAGTATCTGCACCCGGACCAAATGGATGTCCCTTTGGTCTAGTGGTTAAGATGTTGGACTTTGAGGGGCACGGTGGCACAGTGGTTAGTGCTGTCGCCTCACAGCTAGAAGGTCCTGGGTTCCCGCTATGGGCGCTGCTGTGGTGCTGGCGGCGTGTCTGCTCCTCCACGTCATCAGTGCCCATACCTGAGGCTGGGTTGGTGAAAGGGCCTTTCTGTGTGGAGTTTGCATGTTCTCCCCGTGTCCCCTAGGGTAGATACTCTAAACTGCCTCCCCCTGATGGTGGGGACAGGAACTGGTTGGAATAACGTGTTCCTTCCACGCGCTACGTCCAACCAGGGAAACTCCCCCCTGTCGGGTGAAAAGAAGGCAGCTTGGACTCCTCATGCCTTGAAGGAAGCATGAGGCCAGTCCGCTGCCTCCCCAGGTTGGTGGAGGGTGTGTAGAGCCCATTAGGAGGGTGTGCCGAGCCCATTAGAAGGGTGTGCAGAGGATCACATTAGGAATTGGCACTGCGTGAAAAAATGGGTTACAAAATCGTGGGATAAAAAAATTATAGAAAAAAAAAGATGCTGGTGGACTTTCACACGGGAGACCTGGGTTTGAATCCCAGGCGTTACACTTACAATGTACGTTTTTTTCCCCCCACAGCCCACCCACACAGTGATGCCCGGCCAGGTGATGCGGGTGACGACCGGGGCCCCCATCCCCTGCGGGGCGGACGCTGTGGTTCAGGTGGAAGACACAGAACTGCTGCGCGAGTCTGAGGACGTGAGTCACAGCTCTCTACTCTGGACAGGGAAGACGCTCACACAGTCAATGAGTTTAAGCCGCCTCACTCAGGTAGAAACATCCCAGGTGGAGGGCTCTTTTCCTATTACGTCTCCAAAAGTGCATAGCACCAGGGTTATTATAGGTGTGGGTTTTTCATTTTAGGGCCCTGATACACCTAGCAATGTTTTGAGCAACATCAACAAGCAACGTCAACTATCAATGTTGACTTTTCACCTTTGTATAGAAAATGACCAACTCCTGGTTGTTCAGAAAAGTCAGATCTTTAGCGCCCTCTACTGGTCAACATTTCTGAATCCTCCAATCACAGCCCTCCTTGGCGTCACCTGATCCTTAATCCTAGACTCCCACAGATAAGCTTTTCTGAAACCATGGCTGCTGCTGCTGCTTCACTGTGGTGGACAAAAACAGGGATTTTGTAACTTTTATTTCGCTAAATGAATAGTTGGGTGAAAATGATTCAATGCAAACTAAGGCTTCTTTTTTCTGAGAGTGTACAAATGGAACCAAATGGACCCGCTAGGGTCCATTTGGTTCACATTTGTACACTCTCAGAAAAAAATGAAAATGGGCGTTGCCTATTGCCTGTTGCCATGTGTCTCATCATGTTGCCCGTTGATGTTGACATTGCTATTGGTCAAAATATTGCTAGTGTATCAGGGCCTTAACTTTAGTTTTAGTAAGTTTTGACATTTTATTTTTTAATTCAGTTAGTTTTTTGTTAGTTTTTTAGCGCGGGTTTGCTAGTTTTCATTTCGGTGAAAATATTTAGTTTTAGTTAGTTTTAGTTTAGTTATAGTTTTAAGCTTTAGTTTTGGATAGGTTTAGGTTTTTTTCTGTGCTTTGGTTGTCAGGTATAGGATTAAAAATGTGCCAAAGTAGGAAAAAGTTGGTATTCAACCCTTGCTTTGAATTTCTTGTGTGTGTTATGGAACCCAGTAGTGGATAGAAGATCTAGAAGCATCTCCTCCTCATGCTGGTCATCAACACATTTTGAATTTAAAGCTTTATAAAAACTAAAAGGAAGGGTATTTTAGGTATGATTTCAGTTAGTTTTAGTTTTCTGAACCCACATTACTCTTTTAGTTTAGTTTTGTTTTTTGTTTTTGTTTTTTTTCATTCATTTTTAGTTTTTATTAGTTTCAATTAACATCAAATAAACATCAAATGTGTTTTTTTCCCCGTTTTTTTAGTTAGTTTTAGTTAACTATTATAACCCTGGTGCATACAAAACACTGTCACTGAACCGATGGGTGGGCTGAGCGTTACAATCTTGTTTTCAAAGGTTCTGAGTGTAAACAGCAGGAAACAAGAGTTAAAATATTCATCATGTGAATAATCCCAGGTCTACACAACCAGAGAATGTAGACGATCAATGGTCATTTTAATCTGTATGTTTTACTGTTTTGTTTTCTCTGAAATCCATCCTATAGCATTGTTCACAAAAGTAAAATAAATCTTTACCTTTGGGTTCAGTGGGGCTAAAACGTCATCAAATGGTGGTCCGTGGCTCAAATTCTGAATAAATAGTGGGCCCTGGTGTGATATAATGTATACAGTATTAGTTTGTGGGGGTGGTTAGGGTATTTAAACGAGACATTATGGGTAGAGTGGATGAGCGTTGTCACCTCCCATTGTTAACACCCACTTCTACTCCGCTGTATTTCTGAAATCTCTGAAACTTCAACTGGCTTTTTCTATTCTTTTGCTATTTTGGGACACTTTATTTAAATGCTGATTTAAATGCTCATAACTACTCCAAAAATGCTCCAATTTCCTCGAGTGTTGCATCATATGAAAGCTTACATTGTATATTTTAATAATCTGCAAAAAAAAAAAAAAAAAAAAAAAAAAAAACAGAAAATTGATCTACTTGAGCCTCAAAGTACCAGGTGCTGTCACATATGTAACATACTGTTTATGCTTTCCAGGGCACAGAGGAGCTGGAGGTACGGATCCTAGTGCAGGCGCGCCCCGGACAGGACATCAGGTCAGTGCACTACAATTGTCAAAATATCAAGGCACGCTTATGGTATATTATTATTTTCTGTGCGAAAATCTGTTGCTGTCAGGCAGAAACCTCTATTTACTATGCTATAGTATTTTTGTAAATGTGGGGAAACCATTGAAGAGAAGAAATCGTGCATGGACGTACATGCCCAAAATAGGCATGCCAGTTTGAGATTGGGCACATGCAGTATATTTGCCTCTTCATGGGGAAATGCACTGACATTGTAAATTATCTTAGATCCTTCATTACTTGATTTGTATACAGTGTATTTTGAAAAAGAATGTGTTGTCAAAAATCAAAAAAGGCCTGGATTATCACTACTGGGTTAGAGTGTTGGTGTCTTGGTTTCTACGCAACTAAAGAAATCAGTGTCAAAGACAAACGAAATACAAATAAATGTGGTTAACTTGTGAGTTATGCAAACAAATAATATTCATGAATATTTCTGCCAGAGATTTAGTACCCCCTCTTTGCGCTGTGGGTGTCATCATGTACATGAATGACATCAGTGGGTGTGCCCGTTAGTGTGCACAATGAGAGCTGACGGCTGATGATCCATATGCAAAGAGTGAATGAATGAACAAATGATAAAAAAAGGTAGTTAACATGTTCCCAATGTGTTGTACAACTGATCACATTTCTCTTACTGATTGGGATAGGTTTTCAAGGGGCTACACCAGTGCTGAAATTCTATTCACGGTGCATCCAATCTGAAGAATTCTCTTACTCTTTAGTGACACATATTTTTAGTCAGTTACATATCTGATTAAAGGGGAATTCCATCCATTTTCGATTTTTCTGAGAGTGCACAAATGAGTGGACCAAATGGACCCTATAGCGCCGAGCGGGTCATTTGGTCCACATTTAGTACCCCCTCTTTGTGGACCCAAATGGACCCTAGCGGGTCCATTTTGGTCCACATTTGTGCACTCTTTGACACCCCTGTTCTAGAAGAAAAATCATGGTGAAACCCTTGATGATGTCATTGAGTTGTGTTTCACCATGTTAATGATTTTTTTTTTTTAAATGGACCACTTCACCACTTTTCAACATATCTTCATATAATAGGTTCTCACTAATGTACACTATTACCAATATTACCACTATTTTTTTCTACTCAGTCTGTGTCTCATAGGAGGGCTGTGGGCAGTTCAGAAACTGACACTGTTGTATGCAACAATAAAGTATACATCGGGAATTAACCGTCTGCCTCTCTCTCCCAGGCCTATCGGTCACGACATTAAGCGTGGGGAGTGCGTGCTGGCCAAGGGAACGCACATGGGTCCGTCTGAGATCGGCCTCCTGGCCACGGTGGGAGTCACAGAGGTGGAGGTCCAGAAGTTCCCCGTGGTGGCTGTCATGTCCACAGGAAACGAGGTGAGAGCTCAATGCACTGCTGAACAATGACGCATTCCAAAAACAGCATTTTATTTTTCATTTATTAAAAAAAGAACAATGTTTTAATTACATCCCGTGAGATTTAATGTTTTCTATTCACTGCCTTTCAAGACACAAATAATGGATGTGTCATTGCTATATTTGGAGCCTTTTTCGTTCAACATATTGCTTGCTGACATTTTCTTCTGTGAGGATTTATTTGATGAAAGCAGGAAAAGGGTCGAGTATAGGCCAGAATGAACGTTCGTTGATGTCTCATTTTTAGCTTTGCGTTGCGTGATGATGCTAGTGATTATAGATAACACGACGTGACTCATAACACACGTGGCCTAGTGTGTGTGTGAGTGTGTGTGCGTATGCGTGTGTGTTTTGTGCTTATGTGTGCGTGCATACATTGCAATATTTGTATGAGGTTATGTTATGTTTGGTTTTAGGGTTAAATTGTAGAAATTGGAACTCCCTGTTGAACACATTGAATCACAATTATATGTGCAATGCGGGAAGCCAGTCAAAAACAATACACTCATGATTACTATAATGAACCCAGATTCTGTATATCCCCTGAACAGGGGCATTTTTGCCATTAAGGAAGACTAGGCAGTTGCCTAGGGCACCATGAGGGGAGGGGGGCGACCATGAGGGGATGGGGCGACCACCAGACATGCTTTAAAAGGATCCCAGGCTAATAATACATTATACTTATCCTCTATAACTAGTATCGAACATTTAAAACACATATTATGTTCTTTAGATTAAAAAATGTTCATAATTTTATCCCTTGGGGGGGCGCCATTTTACAGGAGATTTTCCCTGGATCCCTTACTGGTCAGGGGGGCTCCAGGGAAAATCTTGCCTAGGGCTCCAAATTGCTTAGAAACGACACTGCCCCTGAACTAGCATCCAAACCGACAGAGTATGCAGTGTGGATACATAACTGTACATGTTTTCTTTCGTTTGCCCTTTGTGCTACAGCTGCTAAACCCAGAGGATGACCTCCACCCTGGGAAGATCCGGGACAGCAATCGCTCCACTTTGCTCGCCACCATCCAGGAGCACGGATACCCCACCATCAACCTGGGGATCGTGGGAGACAAGTATGTATTTGTATTGTCTCAGCTCCTATCCCTGTGTACACACAAGTTCAAGTTCAAGTTCAAGGTCTTTATTAGTGTCCCCGTGGGGCAATTTGTTTTACAGCTCAAGCAGTATTGGCCAACAGAGTACAAAGACGGACCTATAAGAACAGTACATACAAGACAGACATAGACAGTAGCACGAGACCTGGACATAAAGTGCAAGGACAAAGGATATGAAACATGTTCATAACAAGATATGACAAAGAAGAGGTAGTGGTGGTTTAAAGTGCCAAGGGTAAAAAGTGCTAGCGAAATAAAGTGCTAGGTTCAGTAACAGTATCACCATCATCTTGCAGGTTACAGTAAGGTTAAGATTAAGATTACCTTCCACCAGCCGCATTGGCCGCACGAATGGAGGCAGGAACAAAAGAAAACTTGTAGCGGTTCTTTGTGGCCCTGGGGATGACAAATCGAAGCCCAGATGGCAACAACACATAGTCTGGATACAGTGGATGGGCATTATCCCGTATAATCGCCCTGGCTCTCAGTAGCAGCTGTCTATTATAAAAAAGATCCAGACTCTCCAGCTGAATGCCACTTATTTTTGAGGCCGTTTTTACAATTCTCCCTAAGGAGTTCCTATCTTTAATGGACAGGTTGCCAAACCAACATATGATACAGAATGATATCACATGTACCATCCACAGTGTTGCCAACTGCCAAAATCCAAAATGCACTACAGTAGACTAGTGGCACTTCCAAAATGCACTAGAATGTATGCGCTAGAGCAGTGGGTTTTCAACCATTTTCATACCAGGGCCCACTGTTTATTCTGCATTTTAGCCACGGAAGGACCACCATTTGATGTTGCGTTTAGTCTCTCGGACTAATTTAGGAGAAATAACTGGCAAAATGTTGGTCAAAATAGCCATTCTTCTACATTTTCTAAATGTGTTCTTGAAATTTAGGCAATTCAGAATGAATTAAATTGAACTCTTGAGAGCGTTAAATGAAACCAAATGGACCCGTAAGGGTCCATTTTACAGATCTATAAGGGTCCATTTGGTTACCAATGGTCCTTTCTAGGAAGGAGGAAAAATTGTGTAAAACCAGGGTTTTATCTTTGGTGCCTGTCAATCAATTTCACCCCCAACTCACCAGCAAAAAAAAGCACTAGATTTTCCGCCAGGAGTTTTTCACTACGTTGTTGCTAGGAAAAAAAAGCTAAATATAGTGACAATTGCGCCAAGTTGGCAACACTAACCATCTATCCTCCACTCCCAAACTTGGAGTCTTATTTCTTGCCTACAAATTAGTGTGTGTGTGTGTGTGTGTGTGTGTGTGTGTGTGTGTGGTGTGTGTGTGTGTGTGTGTGTGTGTGTGTGTGTTGTGTGTGTGTGTGTGTGTGTGTGCGTGTGCGTGTGTTTGTGTGTGTGTGTGCGCGCGCGTGTGTGTCCTTTCCACAGCCCGATGACCTCCTCAACGCTCTGAATGAAGGGATCACCGTGCTGATGTCATCATCACCTCAGGAGGAGTGTCAATGGGAGAGAAGGTATTGTGTTATGTCAGACAGAGACACACACACACACACACACACACACAGCCCTGGCTGTGCTTTGCTGACACACTCTGGTAGAAGTGAGGAACTGCAACAGTGATCTGCTGTGGGCTCAAAATGTCACAGGCATAATAGGCCTATATATTGTCTCTCTCAGGTGGAAAGCTCACTTTTCAGGATTTCCATTAAATAAACAGCAACTGTAGAAGATCGACAAGCTTTCTGCGAAGGCGCAGGACACGCCGAAATGTAGATTTTAGCCACGGACCACCATTTGATTAATTTTTCACACCAAAGACCTAAAATTAAAGATCTTTTTTGGTTTTTCCACAATTCCAGGCTGTAATTTGCCAAAAAAACAGTGTAAACTTATTAAGTAGTGCTAATTCAGATGATGAATATTTTAACTCTTGAGAGTGTGAAAATGAAACCAAATGGACCCGCAAGGGTCCATTTGGTTTCATTTTTACATTCTCAAGAGTTACATCTGGTTAACCAACTTTACATCATTTGGCCTGGGGACCACCTGGAACCTTCTCAGGGACCACTGGTGTTCCCCGGACAACCTGTTGAAAACCCCTGATCTACCGTATTGTCCCGAATATAAGACGACTCGTTTATAAGACGACCCTCATTCTTCAAGACCATTTACAGAAAAAAGAACATTGAATGTCAAATAGTATAGCCCCTGAATATAAGACTACTCCATTTTGGGGGTATTTCCATCTGGAAAAAAAAAACATAGTCTTATATTCAGGCCAATAGGGGTATTTGTCCGAGCGCATCGTCTGATAAAGATCCCGTGGCTGACTTTCATTTGGGACAGAATGGGCGAATGGGACATTTTTTTTTTCGTCCCATTCGCACCCATTCAATCCAATGCATTCAAAAGCTTTTCCTGGAATCTGGAACTTTTGGCTCAGATGGTGAGAGGACAGATTAGTCAAGACACCAGAAACAGCATGACGTCATCGCACATCTGAGATCTGGCACTTCAAAATAAGGGTTTTTTTTACAGATTGCACTGGCTTGAGCCGTGGCATATAGCAGAAAACAACAAACGCGCGCTTGCGGTAAATTAGTTAATAGTACATTAAGTATGTTTTGGTTCCTTTCTTCTGTTGTTGTCAGATCTGTTCATTGAGCTGTGCTAAAACTTTGGGTTGCACTACAGTGCCTGACCATGATATTAGTCAAAATATTGCCAGTCGTCTTTTTCTATGGTTTCTGGCATCAAGACAGCAAATTAATGTCACTTTAACTGCTGATGTACAGTACCATTACCCACTACTACTTACTTCTGTGTTTGTGGCGCATTTGTGATGGTTGTTTTGTTTGTCTTTTCTCAGGACTATCTGAAACAGGTGCTGGATATTGATCTTCACGCTCAAATACACTTTGGCCGGGTTTTCATGAAACCAGGGTAAGAGCATTAAAGGGGATCTCCACCCATTTTCAACATTCTAATATGTCATTAGTATACCCTAGAGGTGCTGAGTGGACATGATAAAAAAGTTCCCCCCATTCCGTGTTCCCAAGAGGTCTGAAGAAAACCACTAACATGGTGAAACATCTTGATGACATCATCAAGATGTATTTTCACCATGTTAATGGATTTCTTTACACACTTATTTTTTTTTCTGAGAGGGTACAAATGGAACCAAATGAACCCGTTAGGGTTCATTTGGTTGCATTTGTGGAATTCCCCTTTAACTAAGAAAATAATAAGAGCTGCTGCAATTGCTGTATTGAAAGGCTCTCTCTGATCTTGATGTAACACAGGATATTTTCTTGTTCTCGTGCAGAAAAAAAAATAAACAATGAATGTCTTTGTCGTTTCCAGTCTACCGACAACATTCGCCACCTTGGACATGGACGGTGCTCGCAAACTTATATTTGCCCTCCCAGGTAGTGTGTGAAGTTGAGAGAAAGAGCAAATATGTCCGTCTGCTTCCGAAGAGAGGTTATTCACCCTTTGTTCTCTCCATATCTTCTCTCTTTCTCTCTCTCTCTGTCTATCTCTCCATCTCTACGTTGTCCCTCTGTGCCAGGTAATCCCGTGTCCGCTGTTGTCACCTGTAACCTCTTTGTCATCCCTGCTCTGAGGAAAATGCAGGGGATTCTGGACCCAAGGCCCACCATTATCAAAGCGAGGGTAAGGCCTTCGGATTATTGCCACGACGTGCCTTTATTACAAAACACAAAGTCAAAATGTCATGATGTTTGTTTGGGGAAAATCATGAATCCTGATTTAAGGTCGGAGAAGAGAGTAGAGCCCGCAATCCTGTATGCACACCTTTATTTGACAGCGGTCGACAAAGGTGTACATATGGGGTGTGTGGTCGGTGTTGCCAACTTGGCGCATTGGTCGCTATATTTAGCTTTTTTTTCAGACCCCCCCTATAGCGTCAAAATTAGTGAAAAACTCCTGGTGGTGAGTTGGGGTGAAATTGGTTGACAGGCGCCAGAGATAAAACCCTCGTTTTTCACCAGTTTTCCTCCTATGATAGAGTCCTCCTTCCTTCCTACTGATGTAGAAAGGACCATTGGTAACCAAACGGACCCTTATAGATCTGTAACTCTTGAATTACCTGAATTTTCATGAATCTACATATTTAGAAAATGTACAAGATTTGCTATTTTGACCAACATTTTACCAGTTACTTCTCCTAAATTAGTCCGAGAGACTACACTCAACATCAAATGGTGGTGCTCTGTGGCTAAAATGCAGAATAAAAGTCAACGTCGCATTATTTGTCACTACGTTACCGCAGCGAAATTGGTTCTCCGCTTTTGACCCATCACTTGGAGCGGTGAACTCCAAGGAGCGGTGAGCTGCGGCTTGCCGCGCTCGGGAATCATTAGCTGATTTTGACCCCCAATCCATCCCTTTGATGCTGAGTGCCAAGCAGGGAGGCATTGGGTCCCATTTTTTTAGAGTCTTTGGTATGACCCGACCGGGAATCGAACCCCGGCCTCCCAGTTCCAGGGCGGACACTCTAACCACAAGGCCACTGTTCTGGTAAATAGTAGGCCTTGGTATGAAAATGGTTGAAAACCACCATTCCAGTGCATTTTGGAAGTGTCACGAGTGCATTTTGGATTTTGGCAGTTGGCAACACTGTGTGTGGTGTGTCGGGCTCCTCTTCTCTTGTATCTTCTCTGATGACGTTTGCTTTTTGTAGGTGTCCTGCTATGACCTCTTCTGCCCCTGAAGCTTGGCAAGTAATTCAAAAAAAGGGGTAGATTTTATTCTGAGAGAAATGTGTGATCATTGTGCGACTATTATACAGTATTACACCTTGACTTTCTCTCCCAAGAACAGACACGTTTGTTTCTATTCTGAGAAGTATCAAATTCAGAGAAAACCAGAAACAATATAGAGGAGGAGTGATGCGTGAGGAAACACTAAATTCTTGGAAGTACTGTATTTCTCTGGCTTGACAAATCATGACAACAAACACAATATCGTCATATTATATATAATTAGTGAGAAGTAGAAAACGGCATGATACAAGACTTTTTGTTTCGTTTTACATCTTAGAAATTATTTGATTGTCCCAAAAGTTTGTGTGTGCCATCATGATTCGCCACGACCCGAGTTGACTTTGTCCGCGGCGTAATCGTCTTTATATGAATTATTTCCGAAAAGTCTATGAGAAAAATGAATGGGGAATCCGTTTCTGGAACAAGGGCGGTGACGTCACTGCACAGGTCTATACCCTCTTAGCTTGTGTAGTTTAAACTCACGTAACCTCCAACCACGTCTCCAGATAATTATATTATATATTGTGTTATATTCCGTTTTTTAACAGGATATATTATGTCAGGCATGACATCTGGTCCAGCCCATAGAGTAATAAAATATAGAGAACGGACTCGAGCGATAGCCCCGCCCCCTTGCCGTTCATTTCAATACAAGTTGCTCAGTGGCGTTTTGAAGCACCCGAAGGACTGCCGGAAGTTCCCATTGGAATAACATTGTAGGCAACTTCGGGACACCAAATTTTGGTGGTCACCAGTGTGCCGCCATGACACCTGTGACGTCATGAAGCCCGTTCACTTCCATTATAGGGCTGCACTTCCACTTTTCGCCACCAGGGCCCGTTGCTTCAAGCCTGGAGGCGCTGTCGGTGGATGCGGTCCAGCCTCCATGGTGCTGCCCAGGATACGTGATACTTCTTCACTAGATTTTTTTTTTATTGGAGGAGGTAGAGGACTAATATTGAGCCATTACTGCCACTTAGCGGTGAGATTGATGGGGCTTTGAAAGTAGGCATTGCCAGATGCAGTAATATCTCTCAGATCTGGTGGGTAATAAGACCCAGGTCAAATTCTATTGGCATAACATTTCTCAGAATCGAGAGGGAAAGCATTAATCAATTTAACACAACTTTTTTTCTTCCGTTAGCTTCTTTGAACACCTTCTAAAATTCTAATAATTATTTTAAAGCCTCCGTCGCCTATAGTTTCCAAGTACTGCAGCTTAAAAAAGGGCATGACTTTCCAGGTAGCGATATGCAATGTAAGAAAAAGTCCATACTTCCCATGTACATTGTAAAAGGAGTTCCTTTCAATCAAGGTAAAAAGAAAAAAAGCTATTGCCACAGGAGACAGATGTAAGACATGGTGAGATTTCTACACATCATAAAGACTCACGCATCCATCCCATTGGCTCTGGTTTCTTTGCAGCTGTCGTGTGACGTGAAGCTAGACCCTCGCCCTGAATACCACCGCTGCATTCTGACATGGCATCACCAGGAGCCTCTGCCGTGGGCACAGAGCACAGGTACCAGGGGCGTTTTTTTGCCATTAGGCAGACTGGGCAGTTGCCTAGGG
The DNA here is from genome assembly GCA_039105355.1 of Benthosema pterotum. Classification (NCBI taxonomy): domain Eukaryota; kingdom Metazoa; phylum Chordata; class Actinopteri; order Myctophiformes; family Myctophidae; genus Benthosema; species Benthosema pterotum. The sequence goes on along the minus strand of CM076983.1, from coordinate 48,864,697 downwards.
CGCCATGAGGGGAGGGGGCGACCACCAGACATGCTTTAAAAGGATTCCAGGCCAATAGGCCTCATACGGATGAATACATTATACTTGTCCTGTATAACTAGAATTGAACATTTTAAACACAAATATAGGGCTCCATTTTCGTCACGGCTAAACCCCTTATCCCTTAACTTCTTTGCCTTTTTAAACTATTAAAGAAAAGCATTTTTTCATAGTTTAAATGGCCAGTCTACAAAACTCACAATGTGTCAATTTCAAAATTGTATATATATATATTATATTATATATATATATATATATATATATATTAGGGCTGGGACTTTAACTGATTAATTGAGATTAATTAATCACAGAAACAATAACACGATTAACAAAATTAACTCATTTTAATCGCCACACAGACCCCAAAACTAAAGATTTCTTTTGCATTTGTCCACAAGTCCAGGCTGGATTTGGGGAAACCAAACAGTCCAACATACAGATGATAAATGACCATTAATCTTCTACATTCTCTAGTTGTGTAGACTTGGGATAATTCAGATGGTGAATATTTTAACTCTTGAGAGTGTAAACATGAAACCAAATGGACCCGCAAGGGTCCATTTGGTTTCATGTTTACGCTCTCAAAGAGTTACATCTGGTTAACCAACTTTTGATCTAGTTAACTAAATTTTGATCTGGTTAACCAACTTGCAGTGTCAACAGTTTTGATTTAGAAAAAAATGCTTCTTGGGTCAAATATTGGTATGCGATTAATTGAGATTAATTAATTACAAGGCTTCAAATTAATTAGATCAAACAAATTAATCGAGTCCCACCCTAATATATATATATATATATATATATATATATATATATATAATATATATAATATATATATATATATGGATAAGGGTGTTAAAGGAGAATTCCACAGCATATTTATACATCTATAGACATCGCTCCAAAATGTGCAATTTTCTGCTATATATTGTCTCCCCACCATGTCAGCAGTGTGTTAACAGTCACACCTTCACTTTCACTGTTGGTACAGCTAGCAGCGATTCGGCTGTCTCAAAAGGTGGGGGGCGTGGCACATTGTTTATGGCTAAACCACTGCTGAAACGAAAGTGAAAGTGAAAGTTTGAGTGTCAACACTCTACTGACATGGTGGAGAGACCATATATAGCAAAAACTTTTTTTCTAAGAAAAAAAAAAACTGCAAATAAAGATTTAAAAAAAAAAACTTTTGGTGTGGAATTCTCCTTTAAGAAACAACAGCGTAATAATTGCTCACAGAGGTAGAGTTTTTTTTTTTTTAAGCACATGGACATTTGTAGGATCAATCACAGCCCTCCTTGGCATCACCTGATTCTTTCTCCCTGACTCCACAGATAAACTTTTCTGAAAACAGCATGGCTGCTGCTGCCTCACTGGACTGAATATTTCCTAACCTTTTTTTAGTCTGATTCAATACAAACCACACGGCAACACAACAAGTTCTGTTTCAACCTTTTTTTCTGAGAGTGCACAAATGGAACCAAATGGACGCTATTCCATTTCCATTTGGTTCACATTTGTGCACTCTCAGGAAAAAAAAAATGTAAAATGGGTGTTGCCTCAGGGCTTGACACTAACACTTGCCCGCTTGCCCGGGGCAAGTAAAAAAAAATGGTGGGGCAAGTGAAGACTGCTACCTGGTTGCCCGATCGGGCAAGTGTGCAACATAGTGCACTATAACACAACACAAGATAAACTTGTCTTGAAGGCAGTCATTGCACTCTGCCTCTGTGTCTTTCCCTGATTTCTAGCTATCCACAATTCCAGGCTGGATTTGGGAAACAAAACAGGCAAATTAACATACACATCAACAATGGCAATGGCCATTAATCTTAGTAGACCTGGGCTAATTAAGATGATGAATTTTAACTCTTGAGAGTGTAAAAATGAAACCAAATGGACCCGCAAGGGTCCATTTGGTTTCATTTTTACGTTCTCAAGAGTTACATCTGGTTAACCAACTTAACTGGGGACCACCTGGAACCTGGGGGGCAAGTGGCCATGACCTGAGGGCAAGTAGAACCTGACTTACACTTGCCCGACGGGCAAGTGCCTTGGAGACCTTAGTGTCAACCCCTGTGCCTGTTGTTGCCTGTTGTGTCTCATCATGTTGCCTGTTGATGTTGACATTGTTAGTTGATATTGATCAAAATACTGCTAGTGTATCAGGGCCTACTGTGGGTTTTGGGAGGCATTTGAGCTGCAATGCAAAACCAGGCAGTCAGCAAACAGTGGAAACAGTGACATCTGCTGGCCAATAGAGTTGATATTTGGAATTTGCACAATGTGACATCAGATTTAGCAGTAAAATCAGAGCACTGTTTGAGCCAAAAAAAAAAAAAAAATGATGACAAAAAATTAAATGTTTTTTTTCTCAATTTTTGTTTTAGCTCAGAAAAAGGGGGGCAGGAGAATGGTATGCATACCATTTTCGGTTACAGGACTTTTATTAGTCAAGTAAAGCATCAATAATAACATCAGCTGTAGTAGTGTTTAAAATCTTTTTGAATATATCTCGGGTTGTTTTGCATGCCATCATGTTTGGTGGGGCAGACTGGGCCATGCCTATATAGAAACTAATTAGCAAACAAATTCATTCCTGTTCTCCGTCCACCCTTGCAGGCAACCAGGTGAGCAGTAGGCTGATGAGCATGCGCAGCGCCAACGGGCTCCTGATGCTACCTCCAAAAACAGAGCAATACGTGGAGCTGCACAAGGGCGAGGTGGTCGACGTCATGGTCATCGGGCGGCTATGATGTCATCGACGAGGGACGGAGAGAGTTGGCTTCACATTTAGGAGAGGGTTGGAATGGGTTCACACGGTGCATGTCCACATATCATTGACTATTCTGTAATATGCAACGGCACAGCTAGTTTTTATTGATTTGGATAAAACGTTGAGGTATTTAGTCAACATCTTGAATCACGACCTAGATACATATGGGGGGGGGAGGAAAAAATAATAATTTAAAAAAAGAGTATAGTATTTCAAACAAAGAAAAATATAACTTTTAATGAAAAAAAATCTAATTATAAAAAGAGATTTATTCTGTAATATATTATTATGATTATTCTTATTATTATTATCATTATTATTCTTATTATCATTATTATATTAAGGCAACTATACGTTCCTTTCATTGCAATTGCTTTGTGTGTTCAATGCTAGACCTTATCTATAGCAGTAGCATTTTAATAGACAGCTGTAGGTGCCTGCCGGGACAACAACGTCAACAACGAAAAAAAAAGAAGAAGAATTTATAATTTTCTCATCGTTAGTGGAAGAAAAAAAAGAGAATCTTTTTATTTATCTATTTATTTATTTATTTAAAATATTTATTTATTTATTTATTTATTTTCGACGGAGAAAACTTTGAGGAGGACTCGGGATCGATCCCCGCGCTGCTGGTGAGAGGACAGGCAGGTGGGAGGGGGTTGGGGGTGGGGGTGGGGGGGATGGGGGTAGCTGTGTGAAGTTAGCACCCCATGATTTTTCAAATTTTGGGAAAAAAGAATATATAAAAATGGTGTCATTCTTTAGTGCTCCCTTTGTGCTGAATTGTGCCGTAAATTTCAGAATTTGTGCTGCTTACCATTCTGGAGATAATTGAAGTTATAGGTCCTGAGCTTTGTCAATCTGCACCCCACACTTAAGGTGGTCCAAAACGGACTAAAATGTGCTCATCTTTTAGTGCTCGATGTGCTAGAATTTGTGCAGCTGAAATCGGCATTTGTGCTGTTTTTATTGATTTTATATGAATATTTATACATAATGAGCTGTTATGAGCTGTTATGACCACTATGACCGCCAGGGGGGCGCATTGCAATTATAAATATTCATATGAAATCAATAAAAATGGCACAAATGCCGATTTCAGCGGCACAAATTCTAGCACACCGAGCACTAAAAGATGAGCCCATTTTAGTCCGTTTTGGACCACCTTAAATAGGGGGTGCAAGCCTATGAAGCTGATAACAGCTCACATTGCACAGAAATATTCATATAAAATCAATCAAAGCAGCACAAATGCCGATTTCAGGGGCACAAATTCCACCCCACCGAGCATTAAAAGATGGGCCCATTTTTATATTTTATTTTTTCCAAAATTTGAAAAATCATGGGGTGCTAACTTCATTCAGCTGGGGGGGTTGGGGGGCACCTCTAAGCCACTACTTACTACTCCTCTTTTTTGAGCACCCTGTCAAGGTGACAACTTCAGTTCTTTTTTCTCTCATTAGTATGCATCATAATGGCTTTCACACTGAGCTTTGCTTGTTGTTTCTCTTGTGAGTCTTGTTTATGTGCGCAAATGTGCCAAAATGCCTGGGCAGGGGAGAGAGGAGAGAGGAATACATGAAGGCTCGGCCCAAATAATACTCGGACCAGGTCGAACAACATGTTGCGACATTGAGGGGTCAGAAAACTGAGTTCTCGGGAGGGGCTGTTGCAGCCTGAAAAAGGGGACATTTCCAAAAAAAAAATCCTGAGAGTGTACAAATGTGAAAACTCATTAACATGTTGAAACACAACTTGATGATAGAGCCGCCATTGAACTGATCCCATGAAGTGAACGGAGTTTGCGACAGCGTTACTCTGTCTATACTCAAGTCCAGGTATTATTTGGGCTGACCCTTCCTGTTAACGGAGAAGAGAGGTGGTGCTATAGTGCTATAGGAGAAGATGTGGTGGGCATGCACGCCCAGGTCCCGCCGAGACCCCTATGATAAAGAAAGAGGATAAATCTCAGGGGTGTGGCGTAGGCTGGTGACGGAGATTTGCACATGCTCAAGTGTAAACAGGAACTGCTATGGTGGAGCAGATTTTCCACGTTTGTGATGCCTGCTTTAATTACAGGCACTACATGTGTCAACTTTTATTTTTGAAACATGGATACTGTTCATTCAAAAAGTGGATGCATTATATAAAACGTTTGAAAAGGGAATCGTGATGCTGTTTAATTCACAACTACTCTGGATCTCATTAGTTACATCGCGAGTTATGGGATCTCTATCTCGCGCCTCTGCTGGTACATTGCATCGTTGCAGTTCCTGTTTACACTGAGCATGTGCAAACCTCTGGCACCAGCCTGCGCCACGCCCCTGTGATTTATCCTCTTTCTTTATCATAGCGAGACTCCCAGATGGTGGGGGGCTCAGCGGGGCTGGAGCGGCTCCAATCTGCCCTAGCTATAGACCCTATGAGGGTGGGCACGCCCCAGCCCGCCCGCTCACCCCGAGACCCTGTGGGGCAAGAGCAACGCTCTCCAGTCTGCCCAGAACCCTGAAGCTTCCTAAAATGCTCGATTCATACTCCCGTCGCGCTACTGCGGCCCGGCCGGCGCTCGCCACAAAAGAAAAGAAAAAGGAAAAAAAAAAAGGCGTGGGTGTGAGCTTGCGGATTGGTTGTTTTTACAAGGGAGCGAGCGACACCATCGTGCGGCGAAGTATTTGTCGGGCTTTGTATTCGCGGTGACCCGGGTGCAAAACTTTCGCAAACCCGACCCCAACCCCCCCCACCCCCCACCCAACACCCAGGGGCGAGAGCCAAAACCTGGGAAAATAATCTTTTATTTGATCAACTACTGAAAATAAAGAGAAAAGAGAAAAAAAGAAACAGCTTCTTTAAGTGCTGACAGCCTTTTTAACCAACTTCACAAAAAAATGTACAGAAAAAAAAAGAATATTGAACCATATTGTACAGATATATGTGACCAGCACTCCTAAGGAAATTATTAAGCAATGAGGAGACATTGAACAACGCTGTACTATAACATTTTCTGTAATGATATGAAACTGATGAAAGACACTAAGATGATAAAAAAAATCCTTGATCATTATGTAAAAAAGAGAAAAAAAAAGTTCTTGTTGGTTTTCCTTTTTTTAATAAAATATATCAAAAAGAAACTATTGTAATTGTGGTGGATCAGGCATGTTAGTTGAAATGGTTTCTAATTGAAGGTTTAACAGAGTTCACAGAGGTTGCAACCAGGGGTGTAGTGGAGGGGGGGACGCAGGGGGACGGCGTCCCCCCACTTCTCACATCTAAAATATTTTTGGGTCTGAAAAAAATCTTTAGCATGGTGAAATACAGTACATCTTGATGACATCATCAAGATGTGTTTCACCATGTTAATGAGTGAAACATGAGTTAATGAGTTTTTCTGAGAGTGTACAAATGGAACCAAATGGACCCGCTAGGGTCCATTTGGTTCATTTGTACACTCTCAGAAAAAAATAAATAAATGGGGGGAATTCCCCTTTCAGAGGCGTCCCCCCACTTCTAAAAGTACCACTACAACACTGGTTGTAACGCCTGTGAAATTTGTAGAGCTATATCTTAATTACTATATCGAAATTATTCTAATATCCCACAGCTCACACTAAAATTTCGAGATACAGTGGAATCGTTTTGCAACCAAGGAAAACCCTAAACCTAACCTTAACTCCCGACCGATGGATACGTGCCGCAACCGATAGGATACCTGCCGCCAACCGACCGTTGCTCGTGGTCGCAAAATGATTTAGCCCCTCCTGGAAATTTCACTTGAGGTTCATGTGGTTCACAATCGAATGCACATACACATACAGTACACTATATGCTACTTTTGCACACCCACTGTATGAGGCACTATTTATTGCTTAGTTGCAGTAGTACCTTACTTGTATTCTTTTTTTTATATATATAATTTTTTATCACACAATTTTGCAACCCATTTTTTCACCCAGTACCAATTCCTTAGGGGACTAATTCACATGATGAATATTTTAACTCTTGAGAGTGTAAAAAGGAAACCAAATGGACCTGTTGAAAACCCCTGGGTTAACCTACTTAAAGCACTTGGATAAAGGCACTATATAGCCTACATGCACCATTTATAGATTTTTATTTTTAAAACAGTGTTCCTCCTTTTTTCCTGTAAGGATCCAACATGGCGTTGCACTTACAGTACAGGGCCTTAATGAGGAATGGAGGTTACGTGCAGAAGGTTTCAGAGAGGATTAAACTCGCCGAGAAAATACGGAAGGAAAAAAAAGGCCGCTGCTGCGTGGAAGCTTTGGTGAAGATACTTCTGAGGCTTGCCTGAGATTTAAGCAGCTTCAGTTCTGCTCTGCCAGGTGAAATGACAGAATATATCCCATTAAATTGGAAATGATGAAATAGCCATAGTCATGGTGACAAGCATCTATTCAGTTAGGCTACCTCTCTCTGAGTATGGATGATGATAATAGGCTATACGGTGAGTAAAATGGGATCAGGCTGTTCTAAAAACGGTAAAAGAAGAAAAATAATTCCTTCCAGTAAGTGAGTGTGTGTGTGTGTGTGTGTGTGTGTGTGTGTGTGTGTGTGTGTGTGTGTGTGTGTGTGCGTGTGCGTGTGCGTGCGCGTGCGTGCGTGCGTGCGTGCAACAGCAATTACATGTTGTTTTCTTAAAGATGGAGTGGCATGATTCTTTTCTACCCTAAAATATGATCATCAGGTATTAATATTATATGAAAAGTAAGATTTCCCCCCCCCAAAAAAGTGTAGTGTTTGTTAAACTATCATTTTTATGATTCCACCCTACCAGTTCATTAAGTATGCCTGGTTTGCCTGGTGGGTGTTGATGCGTGGAGATCCACCTGAACTGAAGCCACACCCACAGCTTTAGTTGCATGATAAAGGGGGAGGAGTTAGGGGAGGAGCTGAACACATGATGTCACTATATTGAAGTTTGTTCCATTGGTACGTTTGACTGGAAAGGTTCAGCCCCCAGGAAGAAACCCTAAATATAAAGGGAAGACATCATTGCACATAAAAAACACACACCAAGGGGTCTATTTACATACTGTCACCTCTTAAACAAGTACAACATGGGAAAAAATACAAAAATCACGGCACCCTCTCTTTAAAGTTTGTGCTGACTTGTCCATAGGCTACATTGAACTACTGTATACCGCCAACATTCGGAACGCCCTGCTAACAACCATCAACATGTGGGTGTCTTCCTTGTCCTATAGGCCTACTCCTTGAAAACTGCCATAAAAGAGCACTTGCAATGCAATTTGCAACTGGGGGGTTCATGTATTGCTATTTCATTTATGTGTTTAGGCACTGACAGCAGGCCACCACTGAATACTGAAATCCACTCAAATGGACCCCTAGAGATCCTTAACTATGACCTATTGTTAAACATGTCTGTCTGCATTACCTAATTTACACAGGTGGAGAATGTAGGAGCAGTTGAGACGAATAACAGTCTAAGTCCACCCTTAAAAGTCCATCAACACTGGATGTGGGGTCAGGACATCTAGACCTTTTCTTTGAACGGTCATTATAAATTATGGACTTTGGATATTATTCGTCTCTCAACTGTTCGTGGTTATTTTGTTTCATTGCCAAAAAGGTATCCAAAATTCAAGGTCTCAAACTCTCCCTCATCAAATGGTGGACTGCGGCTCACCAAATACCCAATAAAAGCAGGGGTGGTTTCAACAGGTGGTCCGTGAAGGTGTTGCATGTGGTCCCTGACGATGCATTTAATAATGTAGCATTTGCAAAGTAACGATTTTGTATGTCAGTCATTCCACGAAAGCGGTACGATTTGCAGTCAATTTAAACCCTGCCTTTAATATTGTAAACATTATGTGGAATTTATCTTCATGTCAGAAATTATCTTGCTTTCTTTCAGTAGACACCCACTATTTCGTCCATTGTTTCATGTCCCCACAGTGGCCTTCGATGAAAGTGAACTTGACATAATGACTATTAAAAATCTACAAAAATCCATAAATTATGTAATGAACATATATAGTATATGTATCTGTGCTTTATTGCTGGTCATGTTTAGTTTTTGAATAAATAGATGATTCATCATTTAAAGCTGTGTCCCTCAGTTGCACTCAACTCCGTTACACAAGTCATTCTGCCTCCATAACAACAATTAACTGGCCCTTTAGTGACATCCAATAGGAAGTGGTATTCTACAACTCTACAACATGCTACAGAAAGTGCCAATTTAAAACCTTATTTTACACCATTTAAGACATTTTGTACTCTCACATGGGGTTGTAAATCATAACAGCTCAACTGTTATGGAATAAATATTTAAAACAATTAGTTATAAATATTCTGTTTGTTATTTCAACAATATACCTGATTCCGTAATCTCAGTTATTAAAGGGGAACTACACATTCTAATATGTCATTAATATACCATAATATGTTGTGTGGACATGATAAAAAAGTTCCCCAATTCTGTATTTCCTAAAAATGGAGGTCTGAAAAAATCATTAACATGGTGAAATACATCTGATGACATCATCAAGACGTATTTCACCATGTTAATGATTTTTCTTTCAGACCCCTTTTTCCTGAGAGGGTACAAATGGAATCAAATGGACCCTAGCGGGTCCATTTGGTTCACATTTGTATCCTCTCAGGAAGATTTTGAAAATGGATGGAATTCCCCTTTAATATTGTGGGCTATTCAGAAAAGTAAAACCTTTCGGTCAAAATTTCAGAAAAAAAAAAAAAGGCCAAAAAGGCCAAATCGTACCACTTTCGTGGAATGACTCACGTATTTTATAGCCTAGTTTTGTAAACTGTTCTGTGGAAGGGCGTCAGTGTTGTGTCAGTGCTTCAGACTTGTTACTGCAAGTCTGCTCGAGATTAAGTAATTCCATATAAAAGAGTGTTAGATTCTCAGGAAAGCTTGCATGGTGAGTCATCATTCTTAACAATGTGTCCGTAATGAAACAAGTATTATCATATCATCATGTGTCAACTCTGTACTATTATTCCGTATTGTAGGCCTATAAGTTCATCTCAGTTTAAAGGAAGGTTGGGTAAAGTAAAGAGAATGGAATACAGGGGCGGATTTAGGCATGGACATGGGGGGGCAATGCCCCCCTAAATACCCAGTCTGCCCCCCCAAACACGATGCCATGCAAAACAACCCAAGATATTTCAAAATAAAGTGCTTATATTTAAAATGAATTGAAACACTACTACTGGTACTAACTACAGCTGTGTCACCACTAAACCAACAGCATTTTATCATTGAACACAGAAAACTCTCTGAGTCAGACCTTTAGCTTTATGCATGCTGCGTGTCTGTTGCAACTTCAACAACAACTGATGTTATTATTGATGCATTACTTGACTAATAAAAGTCCTGTAACCGAAAATGGTATGGGTGCGGCTTCATCGCCCGTGGCGCGAAGCGACACGGGCGATGAAGCCGCACCCATACCATTTTTCTCTTGCCCCTCCAACATGTTATATTGCCCAGTGATGGGCAAGTTACTGGGAAAATGTAGTAACCTACACTACTTGTTACTCTCGAAAAAATGCAGCTAAGCTACTTTACAAGCTATCGCCAGAAAATTGTAGCAAGCAACACTACAAGCTACATGACAAAAGTAGCTTGATGTAGCTTGCTACATCATCACTACATAATTTAAATATATATCTCATCTTAATGTACAATTTTCTAAATACTAATCATAATAATAAAACAATATGGGTAAAAATCATAATGATAATAATTTAGCGGAGGGTTTGAACATAGGATGGTGGCATGTTTAAGTTTTGGGATGTATATTAGAGGTTTTCTACCCATTAAAAATGGGTGGAATTTGAAAATGTGTGTGGGAAAATGTAGTAAGCTACAATCCTTGTTACTCGAAACAAGTAGTGTAGCTTCACTACAAGCTACTCGAAACAAGTAGTGTAGCTTCACTACAAGCTATTCCCAGAACAAATGTAGTAAGCTACACTACAAGTTCGGGAAAATGTAGTTAAGCTATGTAGCTTAGCTATAAAGCTACTGCCCATCACTGATCTTGCCCCCCCAAATGGGACATGTTACATCCGCCCCTGATGGAATAAGGGTATAGCCTAACTGTGATGGTCCACTGGTTGATTCTTAGTCAGGGTGGTGGTCCCCGGTTCACACTTGAAGTTGAAAACCCCTGGTAAGGGGTTGTTCTAAATCTGTGGTTTACAACCAGTGGTCCCTGAGAGGATTCCAGGTGGTCCCCAGCTAAATGATGGACAGTTGATAACCAAATGGACCCATAGATCTGTAACTCTTAAAATCGTAGAATGATACCAAATAATGGCCCCTTAATATGGGTCCATTGGGTATCATTTTACGCTCTCAAGAGTTCCAGAAATTATATTTAAACATGATAAAACATCTGAATTAGGCCTACTTCCTTTTCCAATTATCTGTTGTGGACAAAAACTTGAAAAATCCTCGGTTTTGGGGTCTGAGAGACTAAAGTCACCATCAAATGGTGGTCCGTGGCTAAAGTGCAGAATGAATAGTGGGCCCTGGTAGTATGAAAAGGTTTGATAAGCACTGTTCTAAATCAATACCCCAGCTGACCACTATTCTGTATACCGCGGCGCTGTGGAGTCACAGAGTTGCCAAGGAGATGACTCAAACTCCAGACGCAGTTTACCGCAATGGTGTGAGCTGTCCCGACGGTCGGTCAAGTGTTGCCAACTTGGCGCATATGTCACTATATTTAGCTTTTTCCAGACCCCCCTAGCGCCAAAATTAGTGGCGGAAAATCTGGTGCTTTTTTGCTGGTGAGTTGGGGCGAAATTGGTTGACAGGCGCCAGAGATAAAACCCTCTTTTTTCACTTTTTTCCTCCTATGATAGAGTCCCCCTTCCTTCCTAGAAAGGACCATGTAACCAAATGGACCCTTATAGGTCTGTAACTCTTGAGACTTTCAAGAGTTAAATTATATTTAATTAATTCTGAATTAGGCCTACCTAATTTTCAAAAATCTATACATTTGGTAAATGTATCAGAATTGCTATTTTGACCAACATTTTGCCAGTTAGGGACTGTACGTTATTTACCGGGGGGGGGGGGGCTGGTGCGCTGGAAGTCCCGTAAAAAAAAAAAAATCATGCCCCCCCCCCCCACCTCAATTTTTTCCCCATGGCCCTCCCCCACTTCAATGTTGTTTTCCCATGCCCCCCCCCCCCCCCCCTTACAGGTAACTACCAGCATTGATTTCCCAATAGTTGTCATGTTTTACACGTGTCTAAAAGAGCTTTTATTTATTCGCGCTGGCCTCTTTGAAAACTATAGCCCCGTTGTGCGATCTCTCAGCTTCGATGGCAATGAAAATACTATCCAGCACGTTCGGTTTCTGACCCCCCAATGTCGCAACTCTACTAGATGGCATGATTCTACCAGCGCAGCCTGGGTGGAGTAGCTATGTAAGCCTGGAGTATAGACAGAGCAATACAGACACCGTTCACTTCATGGAGCAAAGGGGGCAACAAACAACTCGTTTTAGGCTACTCACCACAGCTCGACGTGCTGCTTTATAATCCATGCATCCGCCCGTATCGGGCTTTAGAAAACGGCTCTGCTGTCATTATTTATCAAACCGAACGCAGTCCTTGGTAAAAAGGCAAAGTTTTCTTTTCCCTACGTGTGTTGTAAACAAAGCGGTGGACGCCATGACAGGATCTCGCTTAACTGCATGGAGGGAGGAGGAGGGTCCATGCTGCAGATGGACCCTCGCACACGGAAGCGGCAGTCCACCCGGAGTCACGACATTGAGGAGTCAGAAACTGAGCGCTTGAGCGCTGTTCAAATGGCCTGAATAGGGACAAACTGCAGTTGAAGTCAATGTAGAAGAATCGCCATTAGCTAGCTCTATGAGTAAACGTAACTCAGTCTATACTCTAAAGCTCCGTCTTCTTTTTTCCCCATGGCCCTCCCCCCCAACTCATTTTTTTTTCATCATGGCCTTCCCCCCCACCTCTTTTTTTTTTCATCATGGCCCCCCCCCCCCCTACGCACCAGCCCCCCCCCCCCCGGTAAATAACGTACAGCCAGTTATCTAGTCCGAGAGACTAAACTCAACAACAAATGGTGGTCCGTGACTAAAATGCAGAATTAATAGTGGGGCCCTGGCATGAAAATTATGGTTGAAAAACCACTGCTTCTAGTGCACTGGTTTTCAACCGGTCCGAGGACCACGCAGTGGTCCCTGAAAGGGTTCCAGGTGGTCCCCGGGTAAATGATAGAATTGGTTTTGAGCTGTAACTCTTGAGAATGTAACCAAATGGACCCTTGCGGGTCCATTTGGTTTCATTTTCACACTCTCAAGAATCCTCTGAATTTGCAAAATACAGCCTGGCTGGAATTGTGAACAAAACCAAAATAATTCTTTAGTTTTTGGTCTTTGTGGCAAAAAAATGTCATCAAATGGTGGTCCGTGGCTCAAATTCTGAATAAATAGTGGGCCCTGGTATGGAAAAGGTTGAAAACCCACTGCTCTAGCGCATTCTAGTGCATTTTGGAAGTGCCACTAGTGCATTTCGGATTTGGGCAGTTGGCAACACTTGTCCCGACGGTCCGTCTCCCTCTACCAAATCAGAGCCTTAGAAATAGACAGAGTTGCGACATTGAGGGGACAGAAAAATAGTCTGGTCACGTGGTTCTAGTTCTCGCGCGAGCCCATAGACTCCAATGCATTCGGTAACTTCCGGCTGTCACTATTCGTTGTCACTATCCCATAGAAGTCTATGTAGAGGAGCCGCCATTGGACTGGCCCCACGAAGTGAACGGAGTTGGCGTAACTCTGTATTTCCAAGGCTCTGTAGTCTGTACCAACTCAAAGAAGAGGCTAAAGCACACGGTCGGTCATGTGAGAGAGTCGAGAGACGGGAGAGAGAGAGGTAGCGGTATTTTAATGTCGACATTCTTCTGCAAGTTGAAAACAAAACAAAAACACTTGTGTGAAACATAGGAAAACAAAGGGAGAAAGAAGAATGCCTGCTACTTCACCGAAGCCACTCAGCCCCCATTGAGCGGTGAGTATGTATGTGTTTCTCTCTGCCACGATCGTCTTGGCTACTATGGCTAAGAAGTACGCAGTAAACTTGTGTATTTGTTATTATTTTTTTGCTGTGCCTTATCGGTTATCTCGCCAGGAATGCAGCCGGATCACTTTTGTAAGTGCAATGCATGTATATGTATGTCTAAATGGCCCCAGTTTAAGTTTTAAAGTGGCTAAACCTGCTGCTGGCTGGCTTGCCTGCCTGCCTACGTGTTGATACTGTGCATCTCCTAACAGAGGGTGAATGGGTACATTGTTCCTCTGACTCTAGTAGTAATACAGTCCGGGGATTGACACTAAGACTTGCCCGCTTGCCCGGGGCAAGTAAAAAAAAAATGGTGGGGCAAGTGAAGACTGCTACCTGGTTGCCCGATCGGGCAAGTGTGCAACTTAGTGCACTATAACACAACACAAGATAATTTTGTCTTGAAGGCAGTCATTGCACTCTGCCTCTGTGTCTTTCCCTGCTTTCTAGCTGTCCACAATTCCAGGCTGGATTTGGGAAACGAAACAGGCAAATTAACACACACATCAAAATGACCATTAATCTTCTACATTCTCTAGTTGTGTAGACCTGGGCTAATTAAGATGATGAATTTTAACTCTTGAGAGTGTAAAAATGAAACCAAATGGACCCGCAAGGGTCCATTTGGTTTCATTTTTACACCCTCAAGAGTTACATCTGGTTAACCAACTTAACTGGGGACCACCTGGAACCTGGGGGGCAAGTGACCATGACCTGAGGGCAAGTAGAACCTGAATTGCACTTGCCCGATGGGCAAGTGCCTCGGAGACCTTAGTGTCAACCCCTTTACAGCATCAGATCGATGATAGATTAGGCCTGTCTTTTCTGACTTATCTGGAATGATGTTCTACTGAGAAACACTGCCATTGGATTCTGTCTGTCTGTCTGACTGACTGAACCATGGGCTGCAAGGGACGACTTTAAGGGGGGCTTACACACGTTCTCAACATTTAACCATGTCATTAATATACCTTAGAGTTAGAGATGTTCGGAAATAAATAAATCAACCCCCCCCCCCCCCATTCTGTGATTCCTGGAAATGGAGGGCTGAAAGAAGAAGCCATTTACACGGTGAATCACATCTTGATGATGTCATATGTGCCCCCCCCACACACACACAGTTTGGTGGAATGTCCCTTTTTAAAGAGGAATATTTTCCTGTTTTCACCCTCTTGGCACTGCTGCCTTGAAGAGAGGGAGAGAGACAGGGGCGGATATAACATTTCCCAATTGGGGGCAGAAGAAAATGATAAGGCGGCAGCTTCATCGCAGCTTCATGAACCTGCCCACATACCATTTTCAGTAGTGTTGTTTTGCAAGCCATCATGTTTGGTGGGGCAGACTGGGCATTTAGGGGGGCATTGCCCCCCATGCCTATGCCTAGATCCGACCCTGGAGAGAGAGAGGTGTTAACCCTCAGTGCACCCAAATGTGTTCTTCCAGAATGGTTTCCCCAGAAGAAATATACTCAATTAATTTGTACCCCAGACAGTTCCTCTGTTGGAGCAATTTGTCAATCAGCCAGTAAAATATGTACCAAATTCTAAAACATGGACAGCTGGTGCACTGATGAATTGGGATAATATTAAAGGCATATTCAGTAATTTCACTTAATTCCAATATCACATCCTTTACCTTTTTCTTTTGATATTCCTCCCTATTATAGAGTGTGCTAGCTATTATAGGGAGTGTGTCCTTGTCCCCAGTGAGCCCAGGCATAATAAAAGGAAAAAAGAAAAGAAAAGTTTTTTCTTTTTAAGTTTTGGTAAGCCTTCATCCAATCAGGATGAGAGCGGCCTTCCTCCAATCATGATCGAGTAGGGGCGGACCTTGGTGCACGAGCAGTTGGACTGTTGAGCTGCCAACCCACTGCAAAGCATGTGCATGTGCACATCTCGTTACCATAGCGGACAGAGGGCTTTTCCAAATCACTGAATGCTCCTTTACAAATAATAGCACACATGCTCTAAAGGGGAATTCCACCCATTTTCAAAATTCTCCCTGAGAGGATACAAATGTGAACCAAATGGACCCGCTAGGGTCCATTTGGTTTCATTTGAAGCCTCTCAGGAAAAAGGGGTCTGAAAGAAAAATCATTAACATGGTGAAATATCTTGATGATGTCATCAGATGTATTTCACCATGTTAATGATTTTTTCAGACCTCCATCTTTAGGAAATACAGAATTGGGGGAACCTTTTTATCATGTCCATAAAACATCTCTAAGGTATATTAACTCCTTGACTGTTTTACCACGACTTTTTGGGTGATTGATTATTCTGTTGTCTGTTTATCACGCAAAAAGTCGTTTTGGGTTTTGTTTTATTAACAAGCTCATTAACTCACTGCACACCACCTGATGAAGTCCTTTAAGTGGTGATTGCACTACAAAACTCGGAAAACACCTCACACATTTTACAACTATCATTAATACATGATAAATTGTATAACTTTATATGCATTTATCTCTGAATGAGCCCTGGAAACAGTGAAATGTGAAAATACAGGCTGCTTTGTCGAATGTATATGAAAAAAAAACTGAAACATATCAACTGATTTTATTTCTTCCCTTAAAGTAGACACCTTAAGCTGCCTTTGGAGCTTATTCACTTGCACAAATTCACAACAGAGGATTTTCTATAAATTATTTAGTTGCTATTGAACCTAATGGGAGCGGGCCTAGCTTTTCTGCTAATCTGTCAAAGAGTTAATAACATTGACATATTAAAATGTTGAAAAAGGCTGGAGTTCCCCTTTAAACCTTTCAGGACGGGCATCCATATTTAGATTCTGGGTTAAATGGCCATGGTGATGTTTGGACATATAATATGTGTATGGACAAGCCGTGTGTGTGTGTGTGTGTGTGTGTGTGTGTGTGTGTGTGTGTGTGTGTGTGTGTGTGTGTGTGTGTGTGTGTGTGTGTGTGTGTGTGTGTGTGTGTGTGTGTGTGCGTGTGCGTGTGCATGCGTGTGCACATGCACGTGCACACGTGCGTGCACGCATGCACAAACACTACGATTTCTTCATCTTTGTACCACGTATGGCCGTGTCTCCATTCATCTTCATTGTGCTCAGGAATAGAAGGACAGGTGGATGTGTCCCTGGCTGTGCTGTAGTGTAGTGTAGTGGCTGCCATACGCACTGAGCCCCACGTAGAGCTGTGCAGATCTCAGGCCTAATTAAGCCCACATGAACAGATGGCCCCACTGGCTGTCTGTCTCTGCTGTTTGTCAGCCATGCAACCAGCCACTCTAAACGGAGCTAAACACTGCTGTAGGGGGCTTGGAGCCTTGGACCAGGGGCTGTCCTGCCGGGGCTAGACCTGCCAGACCTAATTAGCTCTTGTGGGGAGGAGGAGTGGAGGAAGAGAGAGAGAGAGGAGGGTGGGGGAAGTCTGTGTTCTATTATGTGGACAGTAGTGGCACATTTGATCTTAGTGCATCACATACTGGCTGACTGATTCTTCTAGTCTTGAGCAATATACCGGTATTACCGTTTATCGCGATATTGGGAATTAATGCCCAGTAATATCGTTGGGTCTATAAAAAATATCGAATACCGAATATCGTCAAATACCGACATTATTCTGTATTCTATTAAAATATGAGCAATGAGACTTTTAATTGTAACTATACAAACAATTTTCATGTAACACAAATGCCTAAAATAGCCCTTATTTGGGCTAGGCCTTTTGGAAACAATGTATTTCCAACTCCAGTTTGTCCCTATTTAGGCTGCTTGAACAGCAGAGCGCTCAGTTTCTGACCCCTCGATGTCGCAATTCTGAGAACTAGATGACCGGTGGAACGTGTCCGACTCTGATTGCACGCCATTGCAGTAATATCGAATATCGAGCTAATTAACACGTTATCAATAACGATATAAAAAAAATCTATACCGCCCAAGACTACCTGACACTTTGGTTTTTCGAACAAATATTATAGTGTCTGCCTGTGAAGTATTTCAGCTCACGCAGAGTTGCAGACAGCCCAGAGAAAGATATAGATTCATGTGAAGTGGGTGATATATTGCCATAATTTATATACATCCAATTTACAAACATCCCTCTTCTAGCAGTTTCACCGACACAGAACAAAACACGTCAGTCCGCTATTTTTCTCTTGTTGTGCATTTCTGATGCAACATTTTTCACATTGTATTGACCTATAATCTAGCGTGAACGTCTTAGTCATAACACTGGTTTTGCTAATCCTGATTAATACGAGTAGCATCCTTAAATAGATTTGTAATCCACTGCAATCCACACCCTCGTAGGCTACATCTCTAGTTGGGTTCCAGAATGCACGTACAGTCGCTGTCAATTGTTGAAGACTCAGGATGAAGCAATTGTTGAAGTTGACATCATGGCTATTTAGGGAGAAAGGCCTGGATGAGTCTGAACGTAAGGGATTGTGGGTGAGAGACAAGTACATGTTTGTTTGGCCTTCTTGTGGCAATGGATGAGATATACCTGTACAGCAAGGGTGCCGGCTCAACAAGATGTACACATCAACAATGTGATTGTTCCATTACTGAAAATCCATTTCAAGGCCCCCCTGGGAAAGTTTGAGCTTTGAAATAGTGGTGATGGTGTTACTTACTGTTATAGTGCTTAAGAACAATGCACTTAAAATGAAAAATAGAGGGGGAGAATTGGAAGGTTTTCCTGTATATGCTATTGCTGACGTTTGAAAACAGTATTTGAGGTTTGAGTTGACGGTTCGTGATGTTGAGTTTAGTCTCTTGCACCCAAAACTAAGAACTTTCACGTTTTTGTCCACAATTGGGAAGGAAAACTGTCAAAAAGATGGTCATAATAACAATTCTTCTCCATTTTCTAATTGTGTGGACTCTTGAAAATGACATAATTCAGATGTTATCATTTTAACGCCCTCAAGAGTTACAGATCTATAAGAGTCCATGTGCTGGGGAGACTGTCATGTGATCTACCTGCAGGACCTGTGTGATCTACTGGTAGATCACGATCTACCTTTTGGGCACCCCTGCTGTACAGTATCTTAGCAGGCAGAATTCTCATTCTTCAATAGTGAATTCCAAGTATGAAAGGCCATTTCAATCAGTGATTTAACAACATTCCAGCCTTTCTTCTTGGCGTAACAGAAGAAAGACAGTGTGACAACAATGAGATCTAATTAATTACCAATAGCAACACATTTTGAAATACTTGGCAGTGGTTTTCAACCAGGGTTTCAGGTGGTCCCCAGAAACCAAATGGACCCTTGCGGGTCCATTTGGTTTCATGTTTATGCTCTCAATAGTTGAAATATTCATCCTCTGAATTAGCCCAAATCTACTAGAACTAGATCTGTATGCTTTGTTTCCAAAATCTAGCCTGGTATTGTGGACAAAAGCAAAAGAAATCTTTAGTTTTGGGGTCTGTGGGGCAAAAATGTCCTCAAATGGTGGTCTGTGGCTCAAATGCTGAATAGTGTGCCCTGGTATCACAAAGGCTGAAACCCCCTGGTTTAGACATAGTATTGCTCTGACTGCCTTTAGACGGACAACGTACCGGTTCCAACCCTAACCTAACCGTAACTGCAAAGACGGCAGCACATGTTCGACCACATGTAGGACTGTTGTAGTTGTAGTGAGTAATCACCCTAACCACGGCTTGACACTAACACTTGCCCGCTTGCCCGGGGCAAGCAAAAAAAATGGCCGGGCAAGTGAAGACTGCTACCTGGTTGCCCGATCGGGCAAGTGTGCAACTTAGTGCACTATAACACAACACAAATTTGTCTTGAAGGCAGTCATTGCACTCTGCCTCTGTGTCTTTCCCTGCTTTCTAGCTGTCCACAATTCCAGGCTGGATTTGGGAAACAAAACAGGCAAATTAACATACACATCAAAATGACCTAATCTTCTACATTCTCTAGTTGTGTAGACCTGGGCTAATTAAGATGATGAATTTTAACTCTTGAGAGTGTAAAAATGAAACCAAATGGACCCGCAAGGGTCCATTTGGTTTCATTTTTACGTTCTCAAGAGTTACATCTGCAAAATTTACAATATATTTTTGGGGGGCAAGTGACAATGAGCAGCTGAGGGCTGAAGTAGAACCTGACTTGCACTTGCCCGGTGGGCAAGTGCCTCCGAGACCTTGAATAGTGTGCCCTGGTATCACAAAGGTCGAAACCCCCTGGTTTAGTATTGCTCTGACTGCCATTAGACCGACAACATGCCGGTTCCAACCCTAACCTAACCGTAACTGCAAAGACACATGTTTGACCACATGTAGGACTGTTGTAGTTGTAGTGAGTAATCACCCTAACCCCAACTAATTATGTGACATCATGAGTAGTACACACCACAATGTCAGCACAACACACTATTTATATCGTCATTGGTGTTGGGAAGAAGCATAGTATCTACATAATTGTTGTTTTTCTTTCTTATTTCTTTAGTCACATGTACTGTAGGTAACAGACAATCACTGAGAGATTGTCTGTGTCTCTCATTGTCTCTCACCTGCAAACAAAAAAATGGGTGGTGAAACCACATTATATGAGATCATGATGTTAGCATTTTTGTGAAGACTAGACCAGGGGTGTCAAACCCAAACACAGAGTGGGCCAAAATAGAAAAATTGGTACAAGTCGAGGGCCGGAGATACCGGTCTGTGTTTCAACACCGGTTTACGATGACGTCCCTGTCAAACAGCAAAAAAGTAATTTCCCTTCAAAAATCAATGTCTCTTAATGGCAAGATAATTGTAAAGATGAAACTGCCTGCATTAAAAACTGTTTTAAGTTTTAATGAAAAATAGCAGGTGTTCACGTCTCATAGCGCGCCACTCTGTGACGCGCTATGAGACATGAACGAGACAACTGCAAAATTTGAGAATTCGTCACAGATAGAAAATGAAATGGCAATTAGCACCATCTTCATAATAGGTAAATACAGAAAATAAAAAATATTTTTACTATAATAAAATAATTCAATATATATTATTTTGTCATGGGGCCCGAGGCCCTACCCGGCCCTACTGATTAGCATAGATTTTAGGCCCGACCGGGCCCTAAATGTCGGGGCGGGCTTGTTGGGGTTTGGTCCTGGTCGGATTCGGTTAGAGTTTGAGAACTCTAAGACGGAGTGCTGTAATTTGGTGGAAAATATCAACCTCCTGGGGAAAACACATGCTGAAGGCCTGCTTCCAGCTAGACAGACTCTGCCTTAGGTTAGGTTAGACCAGGCTTTGCTCTTTGCAGATGAGTAAGGCTGGGAATGAAGCTATTCTTGATGAGGGCCCAGAACGACGGAAACCTCAGTGTTTAAATTTGAGTGTTTTTCTTGATTCACCCCCCACCCCCCCCCCCCACCCCCCAAGGTTTAATTTGTTCAAGGTTAATTTTTGTTTGTCTCCCATTGGAGAACTTTCTATTTGTGTCAAGGACTTAAAAACTGCAGTGCCAAAACACAGATAACATACAAAGAATGTGCGTGTGGCATGGCAACACAACGTCACAAGAGGGACAGTGATAAGTACACTGAGGCCCTGTTTTGACGACAACGGTCTCTAGAGAAAATGGCAAAATAAAATATTAAATGTGCGTTCCATTTATTCAGCCATCTTTTTTTCTTTTCAAAACCACCAAAAGATAACGTCATGGCCCGTGCTGCGTAAGCTATTAGATTGGTGTAAACAAATGATGAATGCTATGATTCAACACATGCATGCGTGACGGGTCAGCGCGTCATCACCGCCAACACCAACACCTATAGCCAGCTGGCATACAGTACACACTACAGCGTTGTTGTTGTGTGTAAATCTACAATCTCTCAACGTGTCGCATGATATGTGTGTCAGGGTTATTATAGTTATGGATTTTTCATTTTAGTTTAGTTTTAGTTAGTTTTGACATTTTATTTTCTAATTCAGTTAGTTTTAGTTACTTTTTAGGGCGAGATTGCTAGTTTTATTTAGTTTTTTTTTTTTGGTGAAAATTTTTAGTTAGTTTTAGTTTTAGTAATTTTTTTTTTTTCTATGCTTTGGTTGTCAGGTATAGCATTTAAAAATGTGCCAAAGTAGGAAACTGTTGGTATTCAACCATTGCTTTGAGTTTCTTAGTAGATTGGATGATTGCACTCTCCCACAAGAACACAATTTTACCCCTAGTGATATGGAACTCAGTAGTGAATAGAAGATCTAGAAGCATCTCCTCCTCATGCTGGTCACCGACATGTTTTTGAATTTAAAAGCTTAAAAAAATAAATAAAAAATAAAACTAAGGGTATTTTGGGTATAATTTCAGTTATTTTTAGTTAGTTTTCTGAACCCACATTACAGTTTTAGTTTAGTTATCATTTTTTTGCATTCATTTTTAGTTTTTATTAGTTTCAGTTCAACTGAAATGTTTTTTTAATGTTATTTTATTTTTATTTTTTTGTTAGTTTTAGTTAACTATTATAACCCTGGCGTGAGTCTATGGACTCTAGACCATCCATTTGTGATATTTTTGAAATAAGTTGGATATTCTTTCCCCAAATTGAGAGGGACAGGTTAAAAAAAGAGATCAATATGACTGTCACGTCGGAAAACCAAACACATCAAAGGTTGCCCGTGGTTTTAACCAGGATGTCTATTATCCCCTTGTTTTGCAGTGCAGTTGACTGGGGTTGTGAGGAAATGGATTGGAACGGCGACCTATCCCGCGAACTATGGCGTCTTCTGAACCGATGAACCGTCGTCTCACTGCAGCAGGTTATCACAGCTCAGTTTTCCTAGGGAGCTACTACGGTCCCCGGCGTACGCATCACCACCGTTAGGCATGTTCGCCTCCATGAACGGCTACGTGACGGAGAGCTGCAGCCCGACCGCGGCCGCCGTGGGCCCTAGTGTCCAGGAGGCCTGCAGGCCCACAGGGAGCGCGCCGTGGACTGTCCCGGGGACACGGAACATGGCACCAACGGCTACAACAACAACAACAACAAACCCCCCCTCCAAACGGAGCGCATCCAACACTACCAGGACGGGCTGAGGAAGAGAAGAGAGGAGGAAGGAGGCCGAGCCAACAAGCACGAAATCGACCCCAACGCGTCGCTCCGGCTCAAGAAGCTCGCGCAGAGCCCGGCCAAGGTCAAGGTGGGCATCGACAACCCCACCTTCGACGGGAAGGAGAAGAGCAAAGATGCCCAGCCGCAGGACCCCGTAGCAGGTGAGCACAGGCGTTTAGACCAGCGGGGGGGGGGGGGGGGGGGGGCAATTATTTTTTCCCAAGGGGCCAAATGAGATGTATAAAATATTTTGGAGGGCCAAGACTAAAAGCTGAACTAAAGGCTGCGTAATGTTTAATTTAATTTCAAGATAAAAGTAAGCGTAAGGCCAACCATTTTGACACCAGGGACCTCTATTCATTCAGTATTTCTGCCACATAGGACCACCATTTGATGACCTTTTAGGCCCCCAGGCCCCCAAAACTAAAGATTTGTTTTTGTCCACAATACCAGGCTGGATTTCACAAACAAAAGAGGCAAGGACAGATCAAAATGTCCATTCTTTTACATTCTCTGATTGTGTAAACTTTGGGCTACAGATGTTATTATATATTTTAACTTGTAAAATGCGTAAAAATGAAACCAAATGGACCCTTCCGGGTCCATTTGGTTTAATTTTTCTCTCAAAAAGTTACCTCTGGTTAACCAACTTTCCATATTTAACTTGGAACCTGAAAATGTGTTTGTGCCATAGCTGATTTACAAGCTCTCAGTGCAGCACAAAGTGATGTTCACCGAGCTTGTTGATCTGCTAATGAAAGAACACCAAACGTATGAATAGTTAGTGGTTAAAACCATTGGCTTAGGGCAGTGGTTTTCAACCGGTGGTCCGGGGACCACCAGTGCTCCTTGAGAGGTTAAAAATGAGTGAGTGTAAAAATGAAACCAAATGGACCTTTGCGGGTCCATTTGGTTTCATTTTTACACTCTCAAGAGTTAAAATATTCAACATATTAACACGATTGGAAGATTTAATGGTCATTTTGGTCTGTATGTTTGCCTGTTTTGTTTCCCAAATCCAGCCAAAAGCAAAAGAATCAATCTTCAGTTTTGGGTTCTGTGGGGCTAAAATGTCCTCAAAATGGTGGTCCGTGGCTCAAATGCTGAATAAACGGTGGTCCCTGGTATCAAAAAGGTTGAAAACCCCTGGCTGGAAGAAGAAAAGGAGGAGGGGGACACAGAGTTGAGCAGCAGAGAGGGTTGGGAACTTTTAACAGCAATTGTGAAAACAAAAGAGCCGGAACAAAAGGCATGTTTGCGGGGCTGGGGGGCAAAGGTCATCAGTTGGAGGAGGGTAGTGGTGGGTTTGCATCAGCCACATTGTCTTTGCTCCAAAAGATTACCATTTTATCATTCTCTTTTCTTTTAGGTTAATTGTCCCTTAGTGTTCTGTTCTATACATGCACAGTAGCTTGTAAGTGGAAAACAGTGGCATTTGGCACTGCGAAAATGTATATCCATGCTCCAATGTCATTAGGCACACACACACACACACACACACACACACACACACACACACACACACACACACACACACACACACTCATTCATTCATACACCTATGGCGGAGGGAACCATGCAAGGCACCAACTTGCGCAATTAGTTTTGAGTTGCGCAAGTGTAACGCCTGGGATTCGAACCCGGATCTCCCGCGCAAAAGTCCAACATCTTAACCACTAGACCAAGAGGACATCCCCTTGGTCCGGGGGCAGATACTAGACTTTGGAGGCCCTCACGACAGAGGCTGTAGCCACCTGCTATACAAGGACACTCAGACACTAACAAGATTCAAGTTTTTTTTTTTTTTTTTTGTCACACCAATGTACAGTGTGTCCAGAGACATATAGAGCAGGGGTTTTCAACCTTTTTGACACCAGGGACCACCATTTATTCAGGATTTGAGGCACGGACCACCATTTGAGGACATTTTAGCCCCACAGACCCCCCCCCTTACTAAAGATTTCCTTTGCTTCTGTCCATGACCATTAATCTTCTAGTTGTGTAGTTTATTAGTGATTCACATGATGAATATTTTAACTCTCGAAAGTTACATCTGGTTAACCAAGTTAGCTGGGGACCACCTGGAATCCTCCACCTGTTGAAAACCCCTGATATAGAGGAATAATGAAGTATAATTTCCCACTCACCCAGAGTGCAATAAAAGCAATAAAGAAAAAAACAACAACAAACAGTAAAGCAACAAGTAACATCAGTGCAATTGGGGCCATGCATACATACTACATACGCATGCACTTAAAGGGGTATTCCACTTTCAAAAAAACGTTTGGTCAATTTATGGTCTACTCAGCCTTATGTGAACACACCAGACCATTTATAAGCAACTCCATTCAGTATTTAGATATTTGATATCTGATATTGTCCTCAGAATACGTGAGAGGGCCGTGGAATTTCATTTGCAGTTCATTTATTTTTAAAATATTGTTTTATTCATTTGGGTGGGCATACCCAAATATGGAGGCAGCAACATTTTCCAAAACAACATTTTAAAAATAAATAAAAACTGTAAATGAAATGAAAAAAATGGTTTTTGAACAATCTGTCATGGTTAAAATGGAGTTTTAAGTTATAATGTCTTTGTATAGGAAGGAGCTGGAGGCGCTAAAATGAACATCAAATATCTAAATACTGAAAAGAGTAACTTATACACTGTCTGGTGTGTTCACATGAGACTGAGTAGACCATATATTGACCAAAATTGTTTTTTTGTTTTTTTTTATTTTTTAAGTGGAATACCCCTTTAAGCATCCACACAAAAATTCAAATATTTACAGCATATGAGGTACTTTTGGACACACTACCCTGGCTACCTTACAACAGAGATTGAGCACAACTTGCCCTTGCGGTTGTATGAGCCCTTTTTTTTCTTTTAAAAGGGCCATCCATTTATCTAAGCCACTAATAGCAAGTTAATGGACACGTCCAAACTACCAGATATCAATCTGTAATATGTGCCACTGAGGGCCGATAATTACTCTGCTATGCTCCATATGCAGGTCAAATGATTAACCTTAATCTCACGGATCGGCACGTCCCACACACACACACACACACACAGGCCCTTATCGCCTCCACACACACACACACACACACACACACACACACACACACACACACACACACACACAGAGGCCCTTATCGCCTCCACTGGGAGCTCTGTCTGTCACTGATAAGTGATAACATTAATCTAACAAGTGTAAGCTGTTAAAATCCCCCTACCTAATTTATGAATTTTAGCCTGCCTGCATTTAGGTATTTAAAGGAGTAGTTCTCTGTATGCCCTCGAAAAGAACATTGTCGCATTCCTGAGCCAGTAATTTGCTGACTGGTGATGACCCAATCATCAGTTATTGGCTTAGGATTATAGCAGTGGTTTTCAACCCTTTTCATATCAAGGCCCATTATTGGGCAGTTGAGCCACGGACCACCATTTGATTGATGTCACTTAGCCTCTTCAGACCCCAAACTAAAGAATATTTTAATATCACGACAATAATTATACTACATTCTGTAATTGTGTAAACATCTTGTAAATTAAGTAATGCAATGTTTAACAATGAAGAAGGGTTGGGGTTAGAAATAAAGGGTTTCTTTGGCTTACCAACTCTTTGTCATTTAGCTGGGGACCACCTGGAACCTCCTCAAGGACTACAGGTGTTCCCCATATCTTGGTTGAAAACCACTGGATTATAGGAATGCGACAATAACCCCACAATTTTGTTTCACACTCGGTGCCAATGCCTAATGTGAACCTCTACACACCCTCCACCAACCTGCGGAGGCAGCGGACTGGCCTCATGCTTCCTTCAATGCATGAGGAGTCCAAGCTCCCTTCTTTTTCACGTGACAGGGTAGTTTCCCTTGGACTTAGTGTGTTCCCAGTGGGAATTGAACCCAGGACCTTCTAGCGGTGGGGCGACATCACTACTACTGTGCCACCATGCCCTGCGACAATTTTGTAGAGGTAAATTAGCCATTTTACTTATTTTAGGCTATTTTACTGTCTTGCCTCGGCAAAGCACTGCACCACCTGACCTCAGTGAATCATATATAATACATTCGATCAAATATAGTGAGTAATTGAGCTGCTTAGAAGACTAAACTAAATCCTCCCACCAACTCAAATAGTGACTAATTGAGTTTATGAGATCAGCATGGAAAAGCAAGCAACCTCCCACCAACTTCAGAGTGACTAATTGAGTCAGGGCCGGATCTAGAGGGGGGGGCAGGGGTGGGCAGAGCCCACCCAAATGTGCATTCTGCCCACCCAATGAAACGTAATATCAGTGTTTTTCATGAGTGTTCTGGGAACCACCAGTGGTCCTTGAGAGTTCCAGCAGGGGCGTATCCAGAGAATTTTTACTGGGGTGGCCAAGATGACACACAAATATAATCTGGGGTGGCCATGGAATCATGGAATTATATACACATATGGGGGTCTGGGGGTCCTCCCACGCAGAAAATGTATTTCTTCAGTGCTATTTCCTGCATTTTAAAGGAAAGCACATTGCTGGTACAGGCTGTAGCAGCTGACTCTGACTCTTCACTTAAAATTTAGGGTTACAACTTACGCGACCAGATTCAAACCAATGTGGGATAAAGAGTGTGTACATATGTTGTCACACAAAATAAAACAAACATTTCTACAGTATAATAGCATTCCTATTCCTTCCTCCCTCTTCATATACCACTGTGCTATCTGTTTCATTCAGTAGCACATAGGACTATAAAGATAATAACTGTAATTGAACACTATTATATTAACTATTTACTGGACAATACAAACTACAAACAATACACCTGGACAAAATGGACCAGCCAACCCAACAGCAAAGGGGCTCTAATTTGACTATGATGGCATGAATTACAACCAATAAGGAACCAATAATGAAATGTTTACTTTATCAATGTATATTCCTCATAACTACAGCAATTTTGAACTCATACAGCCACGACAAAGTACAACCATAAAATAAATAAAATGAAAAATATAGTTTGTCAGTGTCACTGAGAAACTAGTCTTGCAAACATGACACTAGAGTAGACCATCAGAATCGCCACTTAACCAGCAGCATTGATTTCCCAATAGTTGTCATGTTTTACACGTGTCTAAAAAGGCTTTTATTTGTTTGCGCTGGCCTCTTTGAAAACTATAGCCCCGTTGTGCGATCTCTCATCTTCGATGGCAATGCTGTCTGCAGTGGTAGCGCAACGGAAAATACTATTCTTCAGCACGTTCGGTTTCTGACCCCCCAATGTCGCAACTCTGCTAGATGGCATGATTCTACCCAGCGCAGCCTGTTTAGAGTAGCTATGTAGGCCTGGAGTACAGACAGAGCAATGCTAACACCGTTCACTTCATGGACCAAGGGGGACAACAAACAGCTCATTTGAGGCTACTCACCACAGCTCGACGTGCTGCCTTATAAGCCATGCATCCGCCCGTATCGGGCTTTAGAAAACAGCTCTGCTGGCATTATTTATCAAACCGAACGCAGTCCTTGGTAAAAAAGGCAAAGTTTTCTTTTCCCTACATGTGTTTGTAAACAAGGAGCTGTGGATAGAGAGACGCCATGACAGGATCTCGCCCGTACTGCAGCCAATGGCGTCATTGCATTTCGACAGATTGACAAACTGCACGGGGGGAGGGGCGTGTTTCAGTGTGAATATCCGCTTCCTCTTTGCTATTCTGTGCAAATGGCACAGCCAGTAGGCGGGCTTTAAACAGGATCTCAGCAATCAGCAGTCAATAGTAACCGACGGGTTGCCAGATCTTTCGCGATAAATAAGCAAATAGGGGACTAGTTTGTTGTTGAGTTGACGAACTTGATTGGATTGATTATCTGATAATTATCTATCAGGTTGTTGTTGTTGTTGTTGTTGTTATTATTATTATTATTATTATTATCATTACCCTTTATTATTTAATTATTATTACCCTTATTATAATTATATATTCATCATTTTTTAATGAAAGATTTTATTAATTACTTGTCGAATCTAGGGTGGCCACTGGGGTGGCAAAGGGCTTTCCAGAGGTGGCCCAGGCCACCCCAGGCCACCCCTTAAAATCGCCAATGAGTTCCAGGTGGTCCCCAGGCTAAATGGTGGAAAGTTGGTTAACCAGATGTAACTCTTTGAGAGCGTAAACACGAAACCAAATGGACCCTTGCGGGTCCATTTGGTTTCATGTTTACACTCTCAAGAGTTAAAATATTCATCATGTGAATTAGCCCCAAGTCTAGACAACTAGAGAATGTAGAAGATTAATGGTCATTTTGATCTGTATGTTTGTCTGTTTTGTTTCCCAAATCCAGCCTGGAATTGTGGACGAAAGCAAAGGAAATCTTTAGTTTTGGGGCTAAAATGTCATCAAATGGTGGTCCGTGGCTCAAATGCTGAATAAGAAGGTTGAAAACCACTGCTTCATAGAAAAACTTTGGAGTTGCCCACCCTGCCATTCTTCGTGCCCACGCTAGTAGGGCTGGCTAAATCCGGCCCTGAATTGAGGTGAAGTTTAGCATTGAGAGAACTGCTGCAAACAACCTTCCAGTGGCCTAGCTGTATTTGTGTTGTTATTGTCTACACCCAGTGTTGGGACATGTGCACTACGTAACTCAATATATTACATAATATATTACCAAAATGCAGTAACTTGTAATATAAATATATTACTTAACAAAAACAATCTAATATATTGTAGCAGACCCCAGCTGGCTAATAGGGTGAAGTTCAACTGATGATTTAGAAGTCCTTTATTTAATCAACGTGAAAACTGAAACAAAGCAAAAACAACTATTCAATTTGAGGAATTCATAAACAAACATTTCCAAATAACAAAAAGAGAATACCAAACAGATACATCAGCAAAGGCACAAAATAAACTCCACACAAATATTACAAAAGCAATAATAAAAATCACCTTGTTCCCTCTCCAGCTAGGTGCTAACCAGCTTTCCCCATGGCATGAGGTTCCTTTGGACATGTTATGAGTCTCCAAGAAAGTCACTATTAAAATATTCAGGGATTAAAATCTTAAAAGTACTGTTTTATCTCTCATTTCATTTGTCTATATTTTGCACTCACTTTGGTTGTCCATTTGATCCCTTGTCTGTGGTTTAAGAGCATTCAATCTTTGACAGCATTTTGAGGAGCAAACATTTAGCAGCTGACTGATACTGGGCTCACTTTGTCTGTCAGTGCAGCCATTGTGAGTGAACACATCCTGTGAGCCTTCCGCTCCCCGTGTAGCCTTTCAAAATAAAAGTGGGTCTGTTACACTCCCACCAAAAATCACATGTGGACATAGTGGGTGAAATACAGTACATGTGATTTTTCCAGTCAGAACAAACGTCAGTGTATAATTCAAACCATAAAAAGCGTTTAAACCTAAACCCGCAATCAAACAAACAATTAATTAGAAAGGAGCACACATCCTCCCACCTTGAGTACATAGTCTTTGAAGTCAGATTTAAAGTGCATTCTTATATTCTTGGATTAGATAGTCCAGGAGTTTCTGGTCTACCATTGAAATCATGGAGACAAGTGGGATGTCTCGCTCTGCATACCTCGCAGTAATGCCGATTGTTGCAATTTTTAACAACGTGGCCAAAATCCAGGCACCCATAACAAAGTTTTTTCTCCCTAATATAATTCCGTCGCTCCTCCAAGGACTTCTTTGCGAATTCTGAACAGCTATAAAGCATGTGAGCATGATCCTGGCAGAGCACACATCCAGGCGATTCATTCTGAATTTCCCTAACCGTTTGAGTACTAAGAACACTGGCATTTCTCCCTTTTGTTTCCCAAAAATTCTGCTTCTCTCTATTGGGATCAGAGGACATGAGAGCATGGAAGGACGTTATCGGATTACAAGCAATATCAGCTTCCTTTTCTATAAAGGTGGCAAAGTCTTTCAGACTGGGAAACTCTTGCTTCTCACACAGGCTTTGGGTTACTTGTCTGTTCCACAGTGCAGTTGCCCAGTCAGGTAGTTTTCTGACAAGCTTTTGGTTTTCTTCACAATCGTTAAGGATATCGAGACCTTTAACATGAGGAATAGCGTCTTGACATGCATTTACAAAGTCTGAAAATTCCCTGAGACCTATAGCATCCTTTGGATGAATCTTAGGCCATTTGGCTAGTCTCTCTCTAAAGGCCCTTTGAATTACAAAAGGCTGACCATAGCGTTGATTTAATTTGTTCCAGGCCTCTCTATAAGCCTCATTGTCAGACCTATAAAAGGTTCCTTCAATTACCCTACGGGCCTGACCACCCACATATCGCTTCAGGTAATATAGTTTTTCTATAGGAGAGATAGCCCTCTGACCAATCAGTGAGGTGAAGGAGGCCTTCCATTCTATAAAACTGATGGGATCTCCATTAAAAATGAAGGGTTCGGGAATAGGAAGTCTATTTAATGATACGGTATCATGAAATGCCTTGGTGAGAGAAGCAACATCTGGGTGTACATTTGATGAATCGATCACATGGTGCTGCATATTTTCTTCATTGTTATTAGTCGCAACAACGTCTGGACGTGCATTTGATGTATTTGATTGATGGATGACCTTCGGCTGCTCTTCATCCTTATTAGTTGCAACAATTTCTGGTTGTGTATTTGATGCATTTGATTTATGGATTACCTTCGGCTGCTCTTCATCCTTATTCGTTACATGTGTATCATCAGCCTGGAAGACACCCTCCTCTTCAACTGCTTGATTGTAGGCATCCAATCTGGCTTGAGCTACTTTGACTTCTCTGTGTGCTTGGATCCTCTACAACCTGCCTCTGCTGCTGTTCCTCTACTGTAGCCTGGTATTCTGCTTCTTTTACGGCCAGCTCCACTGCTGCCTCTACACGGCTAGCTGCCACAGATGGTACCTTACTGTGACGGCTACCACCCTTGGAACCTGCAACTGATGGGGGGCCAAAAATGGAGTGAGTAGAATCACGGTTAAGCAGTTCCTGAAGACGCTGGTTGTCCTCTGCTAAGTCACAGTCATCGTGGACCATCCTTTCATAAGCCATTTTGAGGACATCATCTGTAATGGATACGCATGCATCTACACGCCTTCTTACTTCGATATCTGGGGTAACATATTTTCGAGTGTCAGCATAAAATGCCAAAATGTCCTCCTTACTCTTGACCAGAGAATCAATTAGAGGTCCTAGTTCCTCCTCAGGAATGTGGGACTTTAGCCGATTCCTTGCAGCACGCACCGTAAGTTTCCATTTGTCATACATGCCAAGGAGCGCATTTACCTTTTTTTCTGCCACCTCATTTTGCATTGCAAGCATTTTGTCATTTTGTAATTCTGCTAATGCTTGTTCCTTACTTTTCAATGCTTCCTTCACAAGTTGTCTGTCAGCTGGTTCCATTTTCCTTTTGAGAGCATTATTCAGCTCCTTTATTTCCCTATTAACCTCTTCTATTTGCCTTTCCATTTCCTGGTCTAAATCAGACCCCGCTACCGCCACACTTATCTCTGGCATTTTGTAAGTCGATTCACAATCACAACAAATTGCAAATTGAGTGATGACCAGGTTATAAAACCATAGAAGATTATGCACCAGACCATATAGGGAATAACTGTTTCACCAAAGCAGTAGACTTGAAATAAACTCTTTAAAATACAAATGTTCATAGGTGTAGTCAAAAATAGAAATGTTCACCATCTTCTGTATCCACTGTTAATTTTCTGTTTCAGCACTGAGCCTGACTGAGTGTGTAATGTTTGTGTTGATGTTCACCCAATGATGATGAGGCCATGCACTGTCCGATGCAAACAGACTTGAAGGTATAGTCTCTCAGGTGTAGATACCTCAAGCTGTCCGGCTGAGCAATGGAGTTGCAGGAGACAGCAGGCCATATGTGGGCAAGTTTTCACTGTAGCAGACCCCAGCTGGCTAATAAGGTGAAGTTCAACTGATGATTTAGAAGTCCTTTATTTAATCAACGTGAAAACTGAAACAAAGCAAAAACAACTATTCAATTTGAGGAATTCATAAACAAACATTTCCAAATAACAAAAAGAGAATACCAAACAGATACATCAGCAAAGGCACAAAATAAACTCCACACAAATATTACAAAAGCAATAATAAAAATCACCTTGTTCCCTCTCCAGCTAGGTGCTAACCAGCTTTCCCCATGGCATGAGGTTCCTTTGGACATGTTATGAGTCTCCAAGAAAGTCACTATTAAAATATTCAGGGATTAAAATCTTAAAAGTACTGTTTTATCTCTCATTTCATTTGTCTATATTTTGCACTCACTTTGGTTGTCCATTTGATCCCTTGTCTGTGGTTTAAGAGCATTCAATCTTTGACAGCATTTTGAGGAGCAAACATTTAGCAGCTGACTGATACTGGGCTCACTTTGTCTGTCAGTGCAGCCATTGTGAGTGAACACATCCTGTGAGCCTTCCGCTCCCCGTGTAGCCTTTCAAAATAAAACTGGGTCTGTTACATATATTATACTTTTCTTTCTGCATTACTGCATTACTTTCAATATTACTTTCTGTCAATCTGTCTCGTTGAAAATGTTCTTGTGAAATTTTCTTGACGACTGAAAAAGTTAAATAATTACTTATTTTCTATAATTTGTCATCAAATTATTTATACAGGAGGACGTTTTTTCAAGTTGATTTCATATGGATTTCTCAGATAGCCAAGTGCACTTTCTTTATTGTAGCTATGCCACTGGCCTACGCAATATTTGATTAATAGTGACACAAAATATTTAATTATATATTTTGCACAACATTTTTCTTTCAAAGTAATATGTAATAGTAATATTAATATATTACACTTGCTCAGACAGCAATATTGTAATACAATATATTGCTTTAAAATGAAGGTAATAAGTAATAGTATAGTAATATTCCCAACACTGTCTATGCCAGGCCACAGGCATGGCTCAGACTATGTTTTGCACCCTGTCCATGCGTCTGCGTGCATGTGTGTCCCATCTGTCTTTCACGGTCGGTCTGCGGCACTGTTAAGTGTTCACCCGTCATCTGTGTGACATTTTGCAGGCACACTCCCTAGAGAAGCCAAGGAAAAATACAATGCCTGGCATTTTTACTGTCTTTCATAGTGCCACAAGGAGACAGCTTGTGTAAAACAGAATTATTTGATATTGATACTCCTACAAATTTTGTCCAAACACCACTAATTTGTACACATTATCAAGGGCTCCATTTTCGTTACCGCTAAACCCCTTATCCCTTAACTTCTTTTCCTTTTTAAACTATAAAAAAAAAACATTTTTCAGTAGTTCAAATGGCAAGTCTACAAGCTCACAACGTGTTAAAAGATTGACATGTTGAAATATTCCAAAAAGTTTTTCAAAATAGTAAAAAGGGGTTTAGCATGTAACGAAAATGGAGTCCTATGTCTATTAGGCATGTGATAATCATGTTTTCACATTCCATCCTGAGATGGAAGATTGGCATCTAAGGTTTACCAGAGTGTCTTGTTTCAAACAAAGTGCCTCAAATCAGAAACACAGCATCTGATTGCTGGGAAACCTTTCATCCACATTAGAGACTGGGGACAAAAAAAAAACCAAAATTCCCCTTTCACATTGTCCCGTTATTCTGTGGAACTGATTTTTGTACATGTTTTTATATTACGCTGAGAAACCTTTGTCCAAACGTCACGCAAAAAGACGGACGTCATGTCTGTAGTCAATTGCCGGAATGGCCAGATTATTCATGGAACTGCGCTGCCTCTGCGCAGGGGCGGATGTAACATTTCCCACTTGGGAGAGCAGGAGAAAATGGTATACCATACCATTTTCGGTTACAGGACTTATTTTTAGGCAAGAAAAGCATCAATAACAACATCATTTGAAATTTGGGTTGTTTCCATGCCGTCATGTTTGGTGGGGCAGTCCTAGATCCGCCCCTGCCTCTGAGGAGCATTTTCTCCGGTTCAACTTTGTATTCTCATTGAGATTTCATCCAGGCTACATCAAGGACCTACAGTAACAAATTACAATACATTAAAATGGCTGTACTGGCATTCTCAAGTCACCTTAATTATCAATCGATAATTGATGAGACAAGAAGGGTCGGAGACCATCCTCATGGTGGTGATGGATATTCTTCTGTTCTTTTTTACAACTAGGACCTTACCCGTTGTGAATATATGAACACCAAATGATGTACTCTACTGTGTGGGTAATGTGATGAAGGATTGCTTTAATGCACCCGTTTGCACAGACACTGCAATGGCCAGTCATAAAGTGTGTGTGTGTGTGTGTGTGTGTGCGTGTGTGTGCGTGTGTGTGCGCGTGTGTGTGTGTGCGTGTGTGTTGGGGGGTGTGAAAACTCAGAGCGTTTGGTGCAGTCTGTGAGGAGTTCTGGTGGCGACAGACAGACAGACAGACATTCATTCAGACAGATATTTCATTAGTTATAGTATGGATAATATAGCCTACTTGAAGTATAATAACACTCAGGTCCGTGGGATGTTGTTGTTAGTACTGCCAAGGCACACTCAGACAAAGTTACTGTACGCTAGCAGGACAAGCGAGACCATAACAAGACAGGCTGTACAAAAACAATTGCCACCAGGCCAAGCGTAGACATCTTGGCTCCTGCAAGATACAAAACATGTCATATCATAATGTATTATTTACGTACTATAAGTGGATGGATAAGTAAACAGAAAACCATTGGAATCATTTTTAACCACGTTATCGTATGTTGGCTATTCAAAGATAAAATAGCAGATGGACAAGCTCACATC
The DNA here is from genome assembly GCA_039105355.1 of Benthosema pterotum. Taxonomy (NCBI): domain Eukaryota; kingdom Metazoa; phylum Chordata; class Actinopteri; order Myctophiformes; family Myctophidae; genus Benthosema; species Benthosema pterotum. Next base: position 48,828,987 of record CM076983.1, on the reverse strand, counting down.
GTGTTTGTTTTACATAAATCTTCTCTTCTGTTTTTTTTTTTGGCACAAAACCCTTTCCTTTTACGGCTATGGTAAATACATATTCATTTGGGGGTCCTTGACATGATGATTAAGGTAAAATAGACCTGCGTTGCAACTGTACTTGGATCTGCCCTCGCTTGCTTCTGCATGGGAAAACCTTTGCAGATGACAATGTTGGGGTCATAGAGGTCATAGTTTTTCAAGTTCAAGTTTCATTTTATTTTATCTCCCGAAGGAGAAATTTGTTTTGGAGACAGGACCACAGCTGCATACATAGGACAATAGACAAAAAACAAACCAAAAGACAACACAATACAGGAACAAATAACATATACACCCTAAGTGCTAACCCCTTTGTCAGAAAAACGGCTATCTATTTAACAGTTTTATAGAGAGAGGTACGAATGAGTGTTTGTACCTGTTGTGTTTGCACTGTGGCGTCCTATACCTTCTCATTAGCTCATATTCTGAATTAAGTACATGTGAGGGGTCAGAGGTTGCATTAATACTGTACATACCTGGCAGGGGTTGACACTAAGGTCTCCCGAGGCACTTGCCCATCAGGCGTGTGCAAGTCAGGTTCTACTTGCCCTCAGGTCATGGTCACTTGCCCCCAAAAAATATATTGTAAATTTTGCATTTAAGTTTACTTCCTACTTGGGTGCTTTAAACCAGGGGTATTCAACATGTGGTCAATATGGGTTCCGGGTGGTCCCCAGCTAAGTTGGTTAACCAGATGTAACTCTCAAGAGAATTAAAATCCATCATCTTAATTAGCCCAGGTCTACACAACTAGAGAATGTAGAAGATTAATGGTCATTTTCTGTATGTTAATTTGCCTGTTTTGTGTCCCAAGTCCAACCTGGAATTGTGGACAAAAGTGCAATAAGTTGCAGCATACTTGCCCGATCGGGCAACCAGGTAGCAGTCTTCACTTGCCCCACCATTTTTTTTTACTTGCCCCGGGCAAGCGGGCAAGTGTTAGTGTTAATACATACCTGGGCATTATGCGGCCTGGGGGCCAAATGCGGCCCTTTGCCTGACCCTGACCGGCCCGTGAAAGGGTGGTCCGGGGACCACCAGTGGTTCTTGAGAGAGTTCCAGTTAAATATGGAAAGTTGGTTAACCAGATGTAACTCTTTGAGAGCCTAAAAATGAAAACAAATGGACCCTTGCGGGTCCATTTGGTTTCATGTTTACACTCTCAAGAGTTAAAATATTCATCTGAATTAGCCAGAGACTGTAAATAAATGGTCGTTTTTTTATTTATCTGTTTGTCTGTTTTGTTTGTGAAATCCAGCCTGGAATTGTGGACAAAAGCAAAATAAATCTTTAATTTTGGGGTCTGTGGGGCTAAAATGTCATCAAATGTTGGTCCTCTGTGGCTCAAAAACTGAATAAATTGAAGGCCCCGGTGTCAAAACAGTTGGTCTTACTCTTACTTTCATCTTGAGCTTAAATTAACATTACGCAGGCTTTAGTTCAGCCTTTAGTCTTGGCTTCTCCACAATATTTTATGTATCTCATTTGGAAAAATAATTGCCCACTCCTGCATTAACTCTTCCCCAGCCATTTTTTTTTTAACTTAAAATAATAATAATACAAAAACAATGGTGGCCATTTTGTTTTGGGGGCGGGGCTAACTCATCCAAACTCGTCTAGCTTGTCTTATTACCGTCTGCTCAAAAATGGCTTGGGGGAGTCAAGGAAGGGGGGAGAAGATAGGCCCATGGGCTTTGTATTTCATGTGTATTTTTGAATGGTTCTCTCTCTGCTGCGTCTCCCAGAGCTGGAAGACCTGCTGCAGGCGTTGCAGTCGGTGCAGCGCTGTCTGCTGGACGCCCAGAGCCAGGAGGATGCAGAGCTGGTGCTGCAGCTGCTCAGCAGGGAGGACTTCCAGAGCGCCTACGCCGTCCACACCGCCGTGTCGCAGCAGATGAGCCGCGCCGGAGCCGGATCGCCCCTCACCGCCCAGGCACAGAACCTGTGCCAGGAGGTATGCATGTATGGTAGTGCTGCTGTGCTACGCTGTGGGACTGAGTTTGTTCTAGAACAGCGGTTTTCAGCATTTTTCATACCAGGGCCCACTATTTATTTCGCATTTGAGCCACGGAAACATCATTTGATGACATTTTAGCCCAAACGGAGGAGACAAGAAGCGGACCTGTAAGGGTCCGTTTGGTTTCATTTTACGATCTCAAGAGTTACAGATCTATAAGGGTTCATTTGGTTACCAATGGCCCAAGGAAGGATGAATCGTAGGAGGAAAAATGGTGAAAAACGAGGGCTTTATCTCTGACATCTGTCAACCAATTTCGCCCCAACTCACCAGTAAAAAAAAAAAGCACTAGATTTTCCGTCAGGAGTTTTTCCCTAATTTTGGTGCTAGGGGGGGTCTGAAAAAAAGCTAAATATAGCGACAAATGCGCCAAGTTGGCAACACTGCATCCCTGTGTTCATGGGATCATCTGCCACACCTGAGTCCCCTTTGAGGGGAAAAAGGAACAAGCCAGTCATTCTCTACCGAATCAAAACGGCTGTAATTGAATCGTATTCCCCTCTCGGTTGGCTCCCAGTGTTTCTGTGTTCTGTTCAAACAACCCAGCCTGTCATAGTCTCTAGCCCTGTTGAGCAGTGAGGTGTTGTTCTCTCAACTGACTGCGTGTCTCCCTGACAGACTGCTTGCTTGCTCCCACAATACCGGCCTTTTGTTAGGATTACTGTCAACTTTTGAGACGTGTTCCCCGGGAAAAGAGTGGTGTGATACAGTCGTTGGTAGTCCGAGGAGCGGCATGTTGTGATTTCTGCTGATGATGGTGAGATGTGTTAACACGCCGACCGCGGGCGCGTGTTCGTCGATTTCTGCTATATGCCACGGCTCAAGCCAGTGGATTCGGTTAAAAAAACCCTTATTTTGAAGCGCCAGATTTCCTAAACAGGATGTGCGATGACGTCATGCTGTTTCTGGTGTCTTGACTAACCTGTCCTCTCGCAATCTGAGCAAAAAGTTCCGGGTCAAAAGTCAGGAAGTGACGTCTAGCCCGAGTGGATCTACCCGTGCGCTCCACGACATTCAGGGGGTGATTCTCAGGAGAGGCTTTTGAATGCATTGGATTGAATGGGTGCCCATTCTGTCCCAAATGAAAGTCAACCACGGGAACTTTTTTCAGGCGATGTGCTTGGACTAATAGATGGATTAAAGAACGAAATCTACATTTCGTCGTCTTCTGCGCCTTCGTCGTCTTCGGCGTGAATTATTTCAAGGTAAGAAAACGACTTCGGCGGTCCGGGAGTTAAGAGTCAGGCTGGCGATGATGATGAAAAGACTGTTTTTGTGCCCTTACGGAGTTCATTCAAGGGACAGCAAGCAGCACTACAGCTACACAAGACGCTATTCTTTTAACAGTGACAGTAGAGGCAGATGGGGCTTGTACCCAAGATGCAGGGGCCCACACACACACACACACAAACACACACACACAAACACACACACACACACACACACACACACACACACACACACACACACACACACACACACACACACACACACACACACACACACGAAACGTACTGCCTTTGCCCATCAACTCAGTATGTAGTACACTATGTACGCCACCCACCACCGGGCACAGCTTCCCAAGTGCTTAACGAGGCATAATATCTTGAGCTGCTGCTGCTGTGTGTGTGTGTGTGTGTGTGTGTGTGTGTGTGTGTGTGTGTGTGTGTGTGTGTGTGTGTGTGTGTGTGTGTGTGTGTGTGTGTGTGTGTGTGTGTGTGTGTGTGTGTGTGTGTGTGTGTGTGTGTGTGTGTGTGTGTGTGTGTGTGTGTGTGTGTGTGTGTGTAAACTAAGTGGCTGTGCCGCTGGACACTTGCGATTGGCCCACGAGGCCGGCTAATCTCCCATCAGCCCCCAGCCAGCGCTGGCAGCCAGGCCATGCTACAAGGGAGGGAGGGCAGGGGATCTTACATGCGGACAGAAAAAGCCGGTACCATGCCGGTATAGTGGTGCAGTGGCAGTGTTGCCAACTTGGTGGATTTGTCACTATATTTAACTTTTTTTCAGACCCCCCTCTAACGCCAAACTTAGTGAAAAACTACAGGCGGAAAATCTAGTGCTTTTTTTTGCTGGTGAGTTGGAGCGAAATTGATTCACAGGCGCCAGAGATAAAACCCTTGTTTTTCACCATTTTTCTTCCTATGATATGAGTCTTCCTTCCTTCCTAGAAAGGACCATTGGAAACCAAATGGACCCTTTATAGATCTGTAACTCTTGAGATCGTAAAATGAAACCAAATGGACCCTTACGGGTCTTTTACGCTCTCAAGAGTTAAATTAGATCCAAACATCTAAATTACCTACACTGTGTTCCAGGGTGGGAGGCAGTTCACATCCAAACAGCAACTCTGGGAGGCTGTTCTGACATCCTGCAAAGACATTCAAGCAGAAACTCTCCATAAACTCACAAGTTTTATGGACGCAAGCTGCTATCAAACAAGGGGTCCCATGTTAACATGTAACTGGACCTGTTAACATGTTTTGGATTACTGAGAGAGAGAGAGGACTTCTGCACACCCGATCTAGTTTTGGGCAGGTGCGTTGGTCTAGGGCAGACAAAGCAGCAAACTTTAGAAGGGAGGAGACCCGCACACCACGACTTACTGGTTCAAGAGCATTTATTAAATAATCGAGCTCGATTTATTTAATAAATGCTCTTGAACCAGTAAGTCGTGGTGTGCGGGTCTCCTCCCTTCTAAAACATGTTTTGGATTGAAATAGCTTTTTTTCCCAGTACATACGACCTCCTTATTGCTATGAATTCAACAAATTACTATTTTCAGTTCTTTACAAACTAGAAAATGTCTTGAAACTATGATGTGCATAATAACCTGGAACAGTGCGAAACGCACTGTTCCAAGTTTTTAATTTATTTTCTAAATTCTGTTTTCATTAGGAGGTTTGTTCAATAACATTTGAAATATAAATTGACAGCTAATGATGCTGATATCATTTGCATCAATTATGTTGGAAAATCAAACAAAAACATGATTTGCATAACACAGTAATTTCCAAGAATGTACACATTTTCAAAATGTAGAATAATTGCCATTTTGACCAACATTTTTCCAGTCATTTCTCCTAAATTAGTCAGAGAGCCTAAACTCAGCATCAAATGGTTGGAAACCCACTGCTCTGGCGCAATTCTAGTGCATTTTGGAAGTGCCACTCGTGCATTTTGGATTTTGGCAGTTGGCAACACTGGTGCTGTGGCAGTGACGCTTAGTGCAAAGCAGTAGGAGGAGTGGGGGCAGGTGTCGTCACCTCAATTAGTGAGAGCTTTGATTAGGGTGGATGAGCTAAGCTGCCACATGAGTGGAAGGAGAGAAAGAGAGAGAGAGAGAGAGAGAGAGCGAGGGTGAAGAAATTAAACCCTGACTACCTAAAAGGTCACTTGCAAGTTGTCAATACTCACAATAATCATAACGAATACTATGGTGGAGATAGAGTTTATTGAACAGAATTTGTTCTGGATCCCTGACTAATAAGATAAACATCGCTTAAAACATTATACTTTCCCTATATAACTAAAATGAACAAATAAAAACACCAATGGCATCTTATTTCTTGCATAAATAGAGAATATTTCACTCAACAGGAACTGCTCCTGGCTCAGGATGACGATGTCACGTGTGATCTAGCTCTATAGAATATATGGATGAGCATGCTCATGTGACATCATCACCCTGCGACCGGAGCACCTCCTATTGAGTGAAAGATTCTCTCTTTATGAAAGAAATAAAGTATTGAAGGTGTTTTTATCTGCATGTTCTAGTTATAGAAGGCAAGTATAGTGTTTTAAGGCATATTTGTCTTATTAGCATTCAGTGCAAACACTTTATTTGTGGGCAACAATAAAAACAATACCACACAAGTAAGAAGGAGAACTTGTATGCCCCTATATGGGATTCCGTGCGAGTCTTGCCCAAATGTGAAGCTCACTGCACGTACTTTGGATAAGGGGAGGGCTGTCTAAAGGGCCTCCCAGATAGCAAAAAGTTATTGAATCAATGTTGAGATTCGGTTCAGGCTTAAAGTTGATATCAACGTTGATGTGAGAACATTGAACAGAACATTGAAGTTGCTCGCTATGATCAGCATCGAAATGATGTTGCATTTTCAACCTATGTAGACAATGAATCAACCTTGATTCAACCATGTTATGATCAACATTGAAAGAATGTTGAATTGCACAAACATTGATTCAACCAATGTAGACAATGAATCAACCTTGATTCAACCATGTTATAATCAAGATTGAAAGAATGTTGAATTACAAACATTGATTCAACCAATGTAAACAATGAATCAACCTTGATTCAACCATGTTATAATCACCATTGAAAGAATGTTGAATTACACAAACATTGATTCAACCAATGTAGACAACGAATCAACCTTGATTCAACCATGTTATAATCGATATTGAAAGAATGTTCAATTACACAAACATTGATTCAACCAATGTAGACGATGAATCAACCTTGATTCAACCATGTTATAATCAATATTGAAAGAATGTTGAATCACACAAACATTGATTCAACCAATGTAGACAATGAATCAACCTTGATTCAACCATGTTATAATCAATATTGAAAGAATGTTGAATTACACAAACATTGATTCAACCAATGTAGACAATGAATCAACCTTGATTCAACCATGTTATAATCACCATTGAAAGAATGTTGAATTACACAAACATTGATTCAACCAATGTAGACAATGAATCAACCTTGATTCAACCATGTTATAATCACCATTGAAAGAATGTTGAATTACACAAACATTGATTCAACCAATGTAGACAACGAATCAACCTTGATTCAACCATGTTATAATCAGGATTGAAAGAATGTTGAATTACACAAACATTGATTCAACCAATGTAGACAATGAATCAACCTTGATTCAACCATGTTATAATCACGATTGAAAGAATGTTGAATTACACAAACATTGATTCAACCAATGTAGACAATGAATCAACCTTGATTCAACCATGTTATAATCACCATTGAAAGAATGTTGAATTACACAAACATTGATTCAACCAATGTAGACAATGAATCAACCTTGATTCAACCATGTCAGAATCAATATTGAAAGAATGTAGAATTACAAACATTGATTCAACCAATGTAGACAATGAATCAACCTTGGTTCAACCATGTTATAACCACCATTGAAAGAATGTTGAATTACACAAACATTGATTCAACCAATGTAGACAATTAATCAACCTTGATTCAACCATGTTATAACCAAGATTGAAAGAATGTTGAATTACACAAACATTGATTCAACCGTTGTAGACAATGAATCAGCCTTGATTCAACCATGTTATAATCAAGATTGAAAGAATGTTGAATTACACAAACATTGATTCAACCATTGTAGACAATGAATCAAACTTTATTCAACCAGGTCATAATCAGCATTGAAACAACGTCGAATTCCAGCAACATTAATTCAACCATATATATATTATATTATACATATGTTTTAACAAACAATGTTGTTAAAAGGGCCATGTGAGGTTGCCCGATTGGCAGGAGGCTCCAAAAACAGTTGAAGTCTTTAGGGGGTTATTTAGACCCAAATCTTGAACCATGTGCATTTATACAGTGAACCGAAAAAATACAGAAAAAAATAATACTGGCCACAAAACAAAAAAAGAACAGAGGACAAACGTAACACAAACAAACAAACCAACAAAACAAACACAAACAAAGGACAAATGACAAAAAAAAAAAAAAAAAAAAAAAAAAAAAAAAAAGAAGCTGTGCACACAAGGTGTGCACAGCTTGGCTGTTAGACAGAACTGGAGAGCCCTCTCAGAAGTCTCCCTTATATACAGTAGGGTGGATCCCACCACCAAGAGGGTTCTCAATTAAGTGAAAAGCAGCTGATTTACAAGCTCACTTTACTCAAATACAAGCAATATAAATCAATAGCAATAAATATCAGCTGCTAGACTAACATCCCTATGCTCTACATAACTTTATATTGTATAGTAACCAGATTTTAATCATTTAGGTTTGTAATCCACCCCTCTCCTCCCACAGCACTTGGCACCTTCCACACTCTATTTCAGCCAATGGCTGCCTCTGCTCTGGTTTGGCAGTGGAGCTGAGCAGAGGGCAAGTGCTTTGGTGGAGACAAGGTGACAAACAAATGATGAACAATAAAATGTTTTCTCTGAAATGACTGTTGTATTATTTCAAGTTAACTCATTATGGACCAATGCATTGACAGATTTTATATCATGAATAATAATTAATACTCATCAAGAATAATAATGAATAATACATGAAATGAATTAAAGCAGTCATGCACAAACAATGTCTCTCAGGCTCTCTGCCCCACACCCCACAGACACTGGCAGTAGCACCCAACCCAACCCGGCCGGTGATGTTATATTGATTGGATTTGCTTTGTGTGTTTGTGTGGGTGCTTAGTGCTTCTTCTAAAGAGTTTTGTATAGGGCACGGGATGCCCCGTGACAGGCCATTTCAGCACATTTTCAACCTTGCTCTGTCTTCCAATATGCCTCAAATAATGCCAAAATAAGCACTTATTTTACACTCAATAAAAATATAAACGCACTTTTGATGTTGCTCCCATTTTTCATGAGATGGACTTAAAGCTCTAAAATCCATTCCAGATATACAGTATTACCATTTCTCTCAAACATTGTTCACAAATCTGTTTAAATGTGTGATAGTGAGCACTTTTGCTTTGCTGAGATAATCCATCCCACCCCACAGGTGTGCCTTAGACTATCCACAATAAAAGGCCACCCTGAAATGTGCATTTGTTTTGCTTTATTGGGGCTCCGGGGACTCTGAACAAGTCAGTATCTGGTGTGACTATCACCATTTGCCTCATGCAGTGCGACACATCTTCCCATAGAGTTTGTCAGATTGTCAATTGTGGCCTGTGGAATGTTGATCCACTCCTCTTGAATGGCTGTACGAAGTTGCTGGATATTAGTTGGAATTCTCACTTCCCAATTCCCACTAATATCCAGCAATTTCACACAAGCATTGAATAGGAGTTGACCAACATTCCACTGGCCACAATTGACAATCTGATAAACTTGCACACCTGTGATCTAACCATGATCTGCATCTTGATGTGGAACACCTGTGAGGTGGGATGGATTATCTCAGGGAAATTCAACATTGAAAATGGATTATCTATCCTATGTTAAAACAACATGGGGAAATTCAACATTGAAAATGGATTATCTATCCTATGTTAAAACAACATGGGGAAATTCAACATTGAAAATAGATGATCTAAACTATGTTAAAACAATGTAGGGAAATTCAACATTGAAAATAGATGATCTATACTACGTTAAAACAACGTAGAGAAATTCAACATTGAAAATAGATGATCTATACTACGTTAAAATAACGTAGGGAAATTCAACATTGAAAATAGATGATCTACACTATAGGTTAAAACAATGTGGGGAAATTCATCATTGAAAATAGATGATCTATACTACGTTAAAACAACGTAGGGAAATTCAACATTGAGAATAGATGATCTATACTATACGTTAAAACAACATAGGGAAATTCAACATTGCAAATAGATGATCTATACTACGTTAAAACAACGTAGGGAAATTCAACATTGAGAATAGATGATCTATACTATACGTTAAAACAACGTAGGGAAATTCAACATTGAGAATAGATGATCTATACTATATGTTAAAACAACGTAGGGAAATTCAACATTGAAAATAGATGATCTATATTACGTTAAAACAACGTAGGGAAATTCAACATTGAAACAAAGAGCATCTATACCACGTTAAAACAATATAAGGAAATTAAACATTGAAAATAGATCATGTATTCCATGTTAAAACAATGTAGGGAAATTAAACATTGAAACAAAGTGCATCTATACCACGTTAAAGCAACGTAGTGAAATCCAACATTGAAAATAGATCATGTATTCCATGTTAAAACAACGTAGGGAAATTAAACATTGAAAATAGATCATGTATTCCATGTTAAAACAATGTAGGGAAATTAAACATTGAAACAAAGAGCATCTATACCACGTTAAAACAATGTAGGGGAATTCAACATTGAAACAAAGTGCATCTATACCACGTTAAAGCAACGTAGTGAAATTCAACATTGAATATAGATCATGTATTCCATGTTTAAAACAATGTAGGGAAATTAAACATTGAAACAAAGAGCATCTATACCACGTTAAAACAATGTAGGGGAATTCAACATTGAAACAAAGTGCATCTATACCACGTTAAAGCAACGTAGTGAAATTCAACATTGAATATAGATCATGTATTTCATGTTAAAACAATGTAGGGAAATTAAACATTGAAACAAAGAGCATCTATACCACGTTAAAACAATGTAGGGGAATTCAACATTGAAACAAAGTGCATCTATACCACGTTAAAGCAACGTAGTGAAATTCAACATTGAATATAGATCATGTATTCCATGTTAAAACAATGTAGGGAAATTCAACATTGAAAATAGATCATGTATTCCATGTTAAAACAACGTAGGGAAATTAAACATTGAAAATAGATCATGTATTCCATGTTAAAACAATGAAGGGAAATTAAACATTGAAACAAAGTGCATCTATACCACGTTAAAGCAACGTAGTGAAATTCAACATTGAAAATAGATCATGTATTCCATGTTAAAACAACGTAGGGAAATTAAACATTGAAAATAGATCATGTATTCCATGTTAAAACAATGTAGGGAAATTAAACATTGAAACAAAGTGCATCTATACCACGTTAAAGCAACGTAGTGAAATTCAACATTGAAGATAGATCATGTATTCCATGTTAAAACAATGTAGGGAAATTCAACATTGAAAATAGATCATGTATTCCATGTTAAAACAATGTAGGGAAACTCAACATTGAAAATAGATCATGTATTCCATGTTAAAACAATGTAGGGAAACTCAACATTGAAACAAAGAGCATCTATACCATGTTAAACCAACGTAGGGAAATTAAACATTGAAAATAGATCATGTATTCCATGTTAAAACAATGTAGTGGAATTCAACATTGAAAATAGATCATGTATTCCATGTTAAAACAATGTAGTGGAATTCAACATTGAAAATAGATCATGTATTCCATGTTAAAACAATGTAGTGGAATTCAACATTGAAAATAGATCATGTATTCCATGTTAAAACAATGTAGGGAAACTCAACATTGAAAATAGATCATGTATTCCATGTTAAAACAATGTAGGGAAATTCAACATTGAGAAAAAGAGCATCTATACCACGTTAAGACAACCTATAGGAATTTCAACATTGAAAATAGATTATCTATACCACGTAAAAACAACGTAGTGGAAGTCAACATTGAAAATAGATCATGTATTCCATGTTAAAACAATGTAGGGAAATCCAACATTGAAAATAGATCATGTGTTCCATGTTAAAACAATGTAGGGAAATTCAACATTGAAAAAAGAGCATCTATACCACGTTGAAACAACCTATAGGAATTTCAACATTGAAAATAGATTATCTATACCATGTTAAAACAACTTAGTGGAATTCAACATTGAAAAGACAACATATGTACCATGTCAAATCAAGGTAGCAAAATTCAACATTGAAAATACAACATATAAACAATGTCAAATCAACTTCGGCAAATTCAACATTGAAAATATGACATCTATTCTAAATAGATTCAACAATAGTTTTTCAATTGTTGAAACGGTAGCTGTAAATAAATATTGAATCAGCATAGCTTTTTCAACCTCAACCAAAAATCAACCAATCTGACCCAAATCCAACGTTGAATCAATGCATTTTGCTGTCTAAAGGGCCTTTCACACAGGGAGCGACAAAGTGGGACTAATGTTAGTCGCGGTAGGAAGTATATGACCTCCCTTTGTTCCCCATCGTTGGTTCTTTTGTTTTTGGCTAATCTTAGCCACATCTAAGATGAAACCCGGTGACCCGGTCATGTGCCTCTGAAACTCGGTCCAGGTGGAAATGATCATTGATGCACTGCTGATTTAATGGCCGCTAATGGTTCCGGGTGCTTATTGTGTTAACATACGGTATTATTTGTGTGTATATTTTATTAAAGTCCCTTTAAGAAAATAGTGAACAAAGAAATACTTCCTCTCTAGTGACAACATATTCTGGTGGCCTCTTCTGTTTTTTTTTTCCTCCCAGGTGCAGAGCATTCTCCAGTCCAGCCAACAGAAGGATGGCTTGGAGCTCAAAGCCCTCCTCACCAAGCCACATCTCCAGGTCAGCTGTGAAACCCCACACCCATTGTGTCCTGTCTAGATTTCTAACATAATATTCAAAGATTTGCACCATGTTTTCACGATTTTTCAAAAATAGCAGAGATACAAGCTCATAGCGCGCCACTCGGTGGCGCGCTATGAGCTTGTAGATCTGCTATTTTTCAATAGTTAAAACATAATGCTTAGAACACCAAAACGCGTTCAGTACACTAAGGGTTAAGATCCTCATGCAGTGTTGCCAACCACCCAAAACCAATCAAAACCAAACCATTTTCATACCAGGGCCCACTGTTTATTCTGCATTTTAGCCACGGAGGAGGACCACCGTTTGATGTTGAGTTTAGTCTCTCAGCCTAATCTAGGAGAAATAACTGACAAAATGTTGGTCAAAATAGCAATTCTTGTACATTTTCTAAATGTCTGAATTAAATTAGGCAATTCAGATGGTTAAATATGATTTAACTCTTGAGAGTGTAAAATAAAACCAAACGGACCCGAGAGGGTCCGTTTGGTTACATTTTACGATCTCAAGAGTTACAGATCTAAAAGGGTCCATTTGGTTACTAATGGTCCTTTCTAGGGAAGGAAGGAGGACTCTATCATAGGAGGAAAATTTGTGAAAAACAAGGGTTTTATCTCTGGCACCTGTCAACCAATTTCGCCCCAACTCGCCAGCAAAAAAAGCACTAGATTTTCCGCCAGGAGTTTTTCAGTAATTTTGGGGGGGTCTGGAAAACAACTAAATGTGCCAAGTTGGCAACACTGCCCTCATGGGCCTGAACATTAATGTCACACAAAATTATTGCGAAACAGATTTAATTATGTTTTGAGCATCAAACATTAAACTAGACTGATGATGAACCAGGGAGGGAAAGGTTTGTTGATCCTTAATCAAATCCAGTTGTGGTAAATAATTACACATGAGATCATTCCAGAACACAAAAAGAAAAGTGTGCAAATACATACCAAAACAAAGCATGCATTTGTTTGGACAGCGTGGTATGTGCTGGGTCACAGAGTTCTCTCATTATGGATTAACATTGACCTCTGGGCTTTACTCTGGCCGTCACTGCTGTTGGCACAGCAAACATAACTGGATCCTCTTGGCTTCTTTCTAGGTTCCACCTTTTAATGCAAATCTAAATGTCATATTCCAGGGCTGCCCACACTTTTCTGACTTGAGAGCTACTTTCAAAATGACTGGCTAAAAAATAAATACATAAATAAAATAAAAAAAATCCATTCAAGGCCCCCAAGAAAGTTTGAGCTTTGAAATAGTGCTGATGGTATTACTTACTGTCATAGTGTTTAAGAGTAATGCACTTACAATGAAAAATAGAGGGGGAGAATTGGAAGCTTTTCTTGCATATGCTATTACTGACGTTTGAAAACAGCATTTGGGGTTGACAGTTTGTGACATTGAATTTAGTCCCCCAAAAACCAAGAACTTTCACGTTTTTTTTTTTTTTTTTTTGTCCACAATTGGGAAAGAGAAGTGGCAAAATGGCGTCCAAAATATCATTTATTCTCCATTTGTGTGGACTCCATAATCTCCATAGATGTTTAAATATAATTTAACTCTTGAGAGTGGTAAAATGACAAATTTTACCACAAATTTTACAACTTTCATATGTGAATGGTTAAACATCCTAGGGATGAATCTTGAAGCAATGATATGTTTTTTTAGGATTGTTTTATGTGAAATGAGTTGTCACTGAATTATGAATTGACACACGCTTGTATTTAAATGTTTTTATTTTAACAGTGGAATCTTGTGTGCGGCATTACGGCGCAGTGGCTTCACATGACATTACAAGACAATGAATTGTCTTTGCAATCTGTAATTTGAGTTTACTTGTCCACGTCTAGAGAGACACATGGTCAGTTGTCAGAAATGATACCTGCCACGTCGTCCGGCTCTACGATTCCCAGTTCTTTGTGTGCCTTAATTGGTGTTAAAACACCACTCTGTTTAATTAGTGACTTGTCAAAAAACGCGTGTCAGGGTAACAAGACAACATCCTTGTCATTCTCAGCACGGTAGGGGTGAAGAGGGCCCGGCGTACGTGTCCGGCAGTGGTCCCTAGAGTCATTTAACATGGAATACTCTGTCAGTGAGCCAACCCCAAGGGTCTGGCGTTTCAAACCACGTGACCATGTTGAACTGCCAATCCCCCGGTCAGGCCCTCTCTAACCTCCTGCGTTAGAGTTGGATCCAATTAGCACCCGGCGAAGTGAGCGCAAGTGAGGGAGCGGATTAGCCCTAGCTGTGATTCCTGCATGGAGTCTATAGCCTGGTCTGGTCGTAGTGACCAACTCCCATAGCATACACAAGGAGCACGTGGACACAGTGTTGCCAACTTGCCGCATTTGTCGCTATATTTAGCTTTTTTCTAGACCCCCCCCCCCCCAGCGCCAAAATTAGTGAAAAGCTCCTGGCGGAAAATCTAGTGCTTTTTTCACTGGTGGGTCGGGGCCCTTACGGGTCCATTTGGTTTCATTTTACGCGCTCAAGAGTTAAATTACACCTGAATTACCTAATTTTTCAAGAATCTACATTTAGAAAATGTAGAAAAATTGCTACTTTGACCAACATTTTGCCGGTGATCTCTCCTAAATTAGTCAGAGAGACTAAACTCAACATCACGATGGTCCTTCCGTGGCTAACATGCAGAATAAACAGTGGGGCCCTTGGTATGAAAATGGTGGAAAACCCACTGCAATTCTAGTGCATCTTGGAGGTGCCACTAGTGCATTTTGGATTTTTGGCAGTTGGCAACACTGCGTGGACAAACTAGCGGGGGACGACTGAGATTGAAAGAAGTGATATAAATTTTAAATGAATCTCCATCCTTGCTTCCAATACCCTCCCTCCCCCCCCTTTTTCTTCGTTTTGGGGGGGGGGGGGGGGGGGGGGGGGGGGGTCAAGAGTCTGCTGCCAGCCAGGAGGAAGCAGAAGGTGTTTTTGATGATTGATTGCTGCAGAACCTGACTCCTAAATACAGCAGAGATTAAGATGGATTGCGTGTACACCGAAGCTTAGCTGAGGCTGCTCTCTCTCTCTCTCTCTCTCTCTCTCTCTCTCTCTCTCGCTGCGGGATAGACTCATTTCGCCCGACGGTTATTAATTGCGGGGGTACGCCATGCTTGTCACATTAAATGAAGTGAAGGAGTAATCTTTTTTGCGTTATTTCTGGCTGATGGCTGGGATTTTTGGCTGACTGTTCTCGTTAAGGAGAAGAGGGGGCAGGGGGGATTTAACAGGTGCAAGTTTAAGCAAAAAGGGGAGGAGAGACGTGTCGTCGTGCCCTGTCTTGCGTCCCAAGTCGTGTTAACCACAATTACGGTTTCAGCATTGTGCAAGGGGCATTCCTATGGATGTGTCGTTTTCTCACACCACAAGCCTTATCCTTAATGGGGAATTCCACCCATTTTCAACATTTTAATATATCATTAATATACCTTTAGAGATGTTGTTTGGACATGATGAAAAAAAAAAGTTCCCCAATTCTGTATTTCATAAAAAAACGGAGGTCTGAAAAAATCATTAACATGGTGAAATACATCTGATGACATCATCAAGCTGTATTTCACCATGTTAATGATTTTTCTTTCAGACCCCTTCTTCCTGAGAGGGTACAAATGGAACCAAATGGACCCGCTAGGGTCCATTTGGTTCACATTTGTACCTTCTCAGGAAAATTTTGAAAATGGGTGGAATTCCTGTTTAAAACCGCTCTAACCTTTACATACTGTATATGCATTGCTTAGGTGTGTATTAGGCATCTCATTAATGAAACCTAATCGGCGTGTCAGGCGCCATTACCGGCTACAGCCTTTAGTGTAGTAGGCATACCGGTACTATTGGTCTGACTGTCACTATTAGACTGACGATTGACCTAAAACTCTAACCGCAAGCATGGAAGCAGCGCATGTTCGATCTCATGTCCGTCCATTTTTTCCACATGGCAGTCCATTGGTGTGTCTAATCTGTGTTCATTCCACCATTACCAGTACCTATAAGCTGTGCTATGTCTTACCAGCAGTGTTGGTCTATATTACTTAGGAAAGTAACTTCTTTACTTTACTCGTTACCCCTTAGACAAAGTAATATCATTACTTTACTTATTACTGGATTTGAAGAGTAATATATTACATATTACGTTATTACTTTCCCAAGTTCTCAACACCGCTTTTGAAAAAATAGAGAAGTACAACATAATCCGTTTATTACACAATAAAACAGCAAGCGATTTGTAGTGTATATAACTGCGCAAGATGCAGCGTGTGGACTGGATCTACAATCTACTGCACATCTCTGTTGTTACAGTACCTGTCAATAGCTTGTACATCTGTTCTATTTTTGCATGCAACAACAAGCTCATTTTAAAAAAGTAACTTGGCGTTACTTGTAAAGTAATGCGTTACTTATTACCCATTTTTGCAGAGTAATCTCGTTACTTTACTTTTTGGAGCAAAAGTAATAATATTACAGTAATATGTAATCTAAAATTAGTTACTGCCCAACACTGCTTACCAGTATTAGTGCTGGCAAGAACTCGCAAGAATTTGCGAAATACACTAAAATGACTAAAATAACTTACAGCTACTAGCTCTGCAGCTGCATTGTGGCATTGCTTAAAAATGTCATTACATCTCTCTGTTATCACCAGTGTTGCCAACTTGGTGCATTTGTCACTATATTTAGCAGTTTTCCAGAGCCTCCTAGCGCCAAATTTGGTGAAAACTCCTCCATTTTTCCTCCTACGACAGTGGTTTTCAACCAGTAGTCCCCAGGCTAAATGATGGACAGCTGGTTAACCAGATGTAACTCTTTGAGAGCATAAAATGAAACCAAATGGACCCTTGTGGGTCCATTTGGTTTAATTTTTACACTCTGAAGAGTTAAAATATTCATCATTTGTGTGTTAGCCCAAGACTACTAGAGATTAAGGGTCATTACATTCTCTAGCTGTGTGCTTCCGTCTCTACTGCTTCTCTTCCAGGCAAGCATCTGGCGCATTCTAGTTCGTTTTGGAAGTGCCACTAGTGCATTTTGGATTTTGGCAGTTGGCAACACTGGTTATCACGGCTTCTGTGCTTGTCATTGGCCTTTTGTCCCTTTTCTTTTCTAATTGTCTTCTTTTGCATGTGTGTTTTTATGTGTCAGGCCCTCATTCAGGCACATGACAACGTGGCAGTGCAGGAGAAAGAGACAGATGCAGAGAGCGTGAACCAGTACCAGGGAGAGACGGTCAAACTGGTGCGGCTGGAGAAGACGCGCGACACTCCACTGGTACGTCTTTTACTTCTCACCTCTCGCCACTCATACTTGGCACATGTACAGTATAGAACCAAGGGGCGGATCTAGGCATGGGCATGGGGGGGGCAATGCCACCCTAAATGCCCATTCTGCCTCACCAAACATGATGGCACACAAAACAACCCAAGATATTTCAAATTAAAGTGCTTATAATTAAAATGATTTGAAACACTACGACTGCTACTAACTAACTACAGCTGTGTCACCACTAAACCAACAGCATTTCATCATTGAAAACAGAAAACTCTCTGAGTCAGACCTTTAGCTTTATGCATGCTGCGTGTCTGTTGCAACTTCAAAACAGTGCTTTTTTAAACAGTGTATTTCCAACTCCAGTTTTTCCCTATTTAGGCTGCTTGAACAGCAGAGCACTCAGTTTCTGACCCCTCAATGTCGCAATTCTGAGAACTAGGTGACTGGTGGGACGTGTCCGAGTGGTCAATACCGGTAATACCGAATAACGAGCTGATTAACACGGTATCAATACCGATATTAAAAAATCAATACCGCCCAAGACTAGGTGCGGGGGCAACTTCATCGCCCGTGACACTTTGCGCCACGGGCGATGAAGTTGCCCCCCCCCCCCCCCCCCCCCCCAATTGGAAATGTTATATCCGCCCCTGTATGGAACCAAGAGTAGATGAAAGCAATACGGCTGTGGTTTACAACATGCAGTAACAAAAGGATCAAGCTTCAGAGTGAGGTAAAGTTCAGTACCTGTGCATGCTGTGCATAATTCCACGGCCCAACATGTGCCTCTTGTGTGTATTCCACACCCCCAGTGTACAACGCATCCCAGGCTAAAAGGGCCGAAGTGATTTATGATTATCGAAGTATGAGTGCAAGGTTTTATAGCCGTCTCTTTCTTTTAAAATGTGTTTAATTCAAATCAGCCGCTGAACTGATTTAATTTCCCACTTTATATGACATCTTCAGTTGGTCCATTAGGCGTGTCTGAGCGATTATGTTGTCCTCTGAATGTGTCTTTGAAAGTGTCTTAGCACTAATCATATCAATTACAGTACACCGAGAAGCACTACATGAACAAATACACGTAGACAGGCAGAACTAAGCAGGAACAACGTTAAGTGTACAAATACATAAATCCTGAACTTAATTCCAGGCAAGAGGCTTTTCACTAGGTGATGTTGTGCCTGGACTCTTACCAGGCTGACTGACAAATCACCACAGCCAGTTCTACATACTGTACACTGTACAGTATCCTGTGACACGCGGTTCATCGAATTCCCACCTTTTTCTGTACCAAGGCTGTTTAGGTGTGTGCAGGGGCGGATATAACATTTCCCAATTGGGGGGCAGGAGAAAATGGTATGGGGGCGGCTTCATCGCCCGTGGTGCGAAGTGACACGGGCGATGAAGCCCATACCATTTTCAGTTACAGGACTTTTATTAGGCAAGTATATGAGTATATGTCGGAGTATATGTCTGACTCAGAGTTTTCTGTTTTCAATGGTGAAATGCTGTTGGTTTAGTGATGCCACAATAGTAGTTAGTTAGTAGCAGTAGCAGTAGTAGAGTGAGTGAGTGAGCAAACCGCTAAAGAGTGCTAGCACAGGGGTGAAGGTACTGTTGTAACTACTACCATTGGTTTTGCTTGTTTGTTTTTCGTTTTCCTTATTGATCTTTACATTTTATGGCAAAGACAAAACAGGAAAAAAGACAACTCAGCTCTGACACATTGCAGAACAAAGAGCATAGATATACTGTACACATACTGTACACACAAACCATAGCCTACATCGGCACATAAAATAAAAAACAAAAACAAATTTACACATACTTTATGAACATATCATGTTCATAAAGTATGTGTAAATTTGTTTACACAAATTTACACATTTTGTTTTGATACTTTGTTCCTCATGTCTCCCAGGCCGTTTTCCTTTTGGAGCCATCTAAAGTATTTTTTTTGTTTGTTTGTTTGTTTTCTGGCTAAAATCTTTTTTAATCATATTAAAAAAGTAGGAACTTTGATCTTACTACTAAAAACGATTTTAGACCAAAAAAAGAAAAATATACTTTAGATGGCTCTAAAACAGGGGTTTTCAACCTTTTTCATCTCAGGGACCACCATTTATTCAGGATTTGAGCCACGGACCACCACTTGAGGACATTTTAGCCCCATAGATCCCAAAACTAAAGATTTCTTTTGCTTTTGTCCGTTTTCTAGTTGTGTAGACTTGGGGCTAATTCAGATGATGAATATTTTAACTCTTGAGAGTGTAAAAATGAAACCAAATGGACCCGCAAGGGTCCATTTGGTTTCATTTTTACGTTCTCAAGAGTTACATCTGGTTAACCAACTTAGCTGGGGACCACCTGGAACCTTCTCAAGGACCACTGGTGGTCCCCGGACCACCTGTTGAAAACCCCTGCTCTAAAAGGAAAACGGCCTGGGAGACATGAGGAACAAAGTATCAGACCCTGACTCATATCATTCGGTGCTTGATCAACAGCACAGTACTGAGTGACATGCTCACTGTATCACAAAGACATGATTTGGTGAATGTCTTTCTGTATCACAACTAGGGATGTCCCGATTGCCCTTTTTCATTTCCGATCCGATCCCACAATTTTTGTGTCAGCCGATACCGATACCAAATACCGATACCAGAGAAGAATATATATACCGTAATTTCCGGACTATAAGCCGCTACTTTTTTCACATGCTTTGGACCCTGCGGCTTATACAACGGGGCGGCCAATCTATGGATTTTTACAGGTGGCTTTTTAACAGGAGTTTTCAAAAGGTGGTCCCAGACCACCTGTTGGAAAGTTGGTTAACCAGATGTAACTCTTTGAGAGCGTAAAAATGAAACCAAATGGACCCTTGCGGGTCCATTTGGTTTCATTTTTACACTCTCAAGAGTTATGATATTCACCATCTAAATTAGCACCAATTAATTAACAAGTCATGGTCATTTTGATCTCTATGTTTTGCCTGTTTTGTTTGCGAAAATGGAATTGTGGACAAAACCAAAGAAATCTTTAGTTTTGGGTTCTGTGGGGTGAAAATGTCAAATGGTCGCCGGTAGCTCAAATGCTGAATAAATAGTAGTCCCTGGGATCAAAAAGGTTGAAAACCACTGCTCTACCATGAAACTTGTTGTCTGGTGCGGCTTATAGTCAGGTGCGGCTTATACATGGAAAAATCAGTATTTTGCCCCAAATTTACCTGGTGCGGCTTATATTCAGGTGCGGCTTATAGTCCAGAAATTACGGTAATTTATTAACACACAAAAGAAAAAATACCTTTTATATGACGTCACCAACTGGGAATAACATCCTCTCTCAAGTGTGCTCTTGGGAAACTCCAAAGCAAACTCAACATGACCCAACATTTTACTTAACTGCCATGGTGTCAACCTCTTACCCCTGTGTCTGATCACTGGTTAGACAGGCATATTTGCCAATATGCCAATACCGATATGACAAAAAAAGAGACAAAAAGAGCCGATCTGATACTTTTGTATCGGTATTGGGACATCACTAATCACAACTGTTGAGGTCATGTTCTACTCTGTCACTGGAGTCTGCTTAGTTTCGTGTGTGTGTGTGTGTGTGTGTGTGTGTGTGTGTGTGTGTGTGTGTGTGTGTGTGTGCGTCTCAGGGTGCCACTGTGCGTAATGACGTGGACAGCGTGGTGGTGAGCCGGGTGGTGAAAGGCGGCGTGGCGGAGCGCAGCGGCCTCCTCAGCGAGGGAGACGAGATCCTGGAGATCAACGGCATCCCCGTCCGTGGGAAACACGTCAACGACGTCCACGATCTACTGGTGAGAGAAACTCTCATCTGGAGTTGTAAAGTAATCGCAATGAAATGTTGGCAAAAATTTAGAAGTGAGCGTAAACCAGGGGTCAGCAACCTGCGGCTCAGGAGCCGCATGCGGCTCTAGAACACAGCCCTAGTGGCTCCCTGGCTGTAGCATTATTACATACACACTGGGCTCTAGAACACAGCCCTAGTGGCTCAATGGCTGTAGTATTATTACATACACACTGGGCTCCAGAACACAGCCCCTAGTGGCTCAGTGGCTGTAGCATTATTACATACACACTGGGCTCCAGAACACAGCCCCTAGTGGCTCCCTGGCTGTAGCATTATTACATACACACTGGGCTCTAGAACACAGCCCTAGTGGCTCAGTGGCTGTAGCATTATTACATACACACTGGGCTCTAGAACACAGCCCTAGTGGCTCAGTGGCTGTAGCATTATTACATACACACTGGGCTCTAGAACACAGCCCTAGTGGCTCCCTGGATGTAGCATTATTACATACACACTGGGTGATCCACACCAAAATAATATAAACATTTCAGTCACCCAAAACGGTTTGTGCTGTCTGACAGTTGCCAGTTAAAGTAGCACTTGGCCATGTCAAAAAAGCCAGCAGTTATCAGAGGTGGAGCTTTCAATCTGAACCACCCATTTTCAAAGGTTTACTCAGTTTACTATGTCATTAATATACCTTAGAGATGTTGTGTGGACTAGAAATGGAGTTCTGTAAAACTTTAGAAACTCCATTTCTGAAGAAAGGTTGTGTTTCACCATGTTAATGATTTTTCTTTTTTCTGAGAGTGTGCAAATGGAACCAAATGGACCCGCCAGGGTCCATTTGGTTCACATTTGCACACTCTTAGGAAAAAAATAATAAAATGCGGCTCCAGACAGATTTTGAATTTAATTTTGGGTCGAAAATGGCTCTTTCAACATCTTGGGTTGCCGACCCCTGGCGTAAACTAATAACAATTAGAATTGTTAATGAAAATGTCATCCCTGGCATTGTAATGTGTTGTAAAAACTCCAATTGGCAGCACACAAATCTCAAAAAATGTTGACAGGTGCTGGACAGTATGTACATACTTGAAGGAGAGAAGATGTCCCCACACTGTTTCGACATTTCCAATAGTTTTATTCAGTTGCAGGCTTCAACGTTTCGACCCCTTCCCTTCGACCCGAAGGGTCAACGTTTCGACCCCTTCCGATCTTCATTGGGAATGATGAAACATTCCCAATGGAGATCGGAAGGGGTCGAAACGTTGAAGCCTGCAACTGAATAAAACTATTGGAGCTTAAGTACATTGTAATGTGTTGTACCGTATGATATGATAACCGTAATTGTTAGATTAGACCTGGCCATTACAAGGCCTGGGGCAGCCAAATGCAGCCTGTGAATGGTTACTACTTGGAGGTTAGAAAATTAAACATACTTTGTAATTCCCATTTAAAACTGTGAGTGTTCCACTAACGTCACACTCTGTCCTCCTTTGCAGCAACAAATGCACGGCACACTGACCTTCGTGCTCATCCCCAGCTCTCAGATGAAACCCCCCCCTCACAGACAGACTGTGGTAAGTCTCTCTGAATGGTGTGTGTGTGTCTGATTGGGAGCTAGAGGTCTTCACGGGTCTCAAAAATGCCATCCGAAATCCGAAATAAATCCGTGCAATATCACCGATTCCGAACTGTTCCGAAAATATTTTGAAATAAATAAATTGGATCCGAGTCGATCCGTGGCATGGTTTTCCGGTTCCGAACTGTTCCGAGATTTTCCCCAAATTGCTTCGCCGAGCCCGACCGAAGTCGGATTATTTTTGACCGACCGACAGACCCGACCCTTTAAAAGCGAATATGAAACGATCTATGCTTGTTGAAATTGCGTTGCATTGTTGCGTACAATGCGTAGCCTACTAGGTCACTCTGTGTACTGTAGCCTACTTGTCAGTGCATGTCCAGAAGCGCACTCGCAGAGTGACAAAGATACAATCATACACACACTTGGTTGATAGAATATTTTATTATCATTAAAAAGGCAAAAAAAAAAAAAAAAAAAAAACGTAGAGAAAGAATACGTCTCACTGTAGTCTCGGGTCTTGTCGGATTTTCTCGGGTATTGCACATAATGATTGACAGGTCCGACTTCCGACGGGGATACGTCCGATTCCGAACCTGTCCGAGTGACTGTGATAAAACACACCGCCGGAACCGACCGGAACCGTCGGGTCTCGGACGGACTCGGGTTTTTTCGGGTTCGGACCCCCCGTGAAGACCTCTATTGGGAGCGTGTGTGTTTGCGTACATGGCTGCAGGCACGCGATGGCCGACCGTGACACTGGCTATTAACCCTCCTCTCTTTTGGTCAGATGCATGTCAAAGCCTACTTCGACTACGACCCTTCAGACGACCCGTTCGTGCCCTGCCGGGAGCTGGGCCTGTCCTTCCAGAAGGGGGACATCCTTCACGTCATCAGCCAGGACGACCCCAGCTGGTGGCAGGCCTACAGGGACGGCGATGAGGACAACCAACCCCTAGCCGGACTCATTCCAGGTAACTGTTAACCCATTGTGTCCTGATCAGATTCTACATTGTCACAATTTTTCAAAAATAGCAGACCTACAAGCTCATATCGCGCCACTCGGTGGCGCGATATGAGCTTGTAGATCTGCTATTTTTCAACAGCTTAAAAACACCAAAACGCGTTCAGTACACAAAGGGTTTAGTAAGTAGTAGAGTTTAAGTAAGTAATAGGGGTGGGACGATTCACTCACCTCACGATACGACACAATATCGATATGTAGGGTCGATATTGTGTCCACCGAATGGACCCGTCGGGTTCCATTTGGTTCCATTTGTACTCTCTCAGAAAAAAAGGTCCTAAAAGAAAAATCATTAAACACAACACAAACACAACTTTATGATGTGATCATCAAGTAAAATACAGTACAGTAAAACAATTCTGAACAATATGGACCGTGACAAGTTCAGTCAACTAGACCATTTAAAAGTAGTTTTGAATAACATCAACAACAAAGTTCAATCATACACATCAATGCGGCCTGATAACAGTCAGTCAGTCTTTCTGACATGAACACATTAACGAATAGGACCTACATAAATATCAAAAAATCGATTTTGAACCTGGCGATTCGATATTGATATCATGGCATTAAGAATTGATATTGGCATATAGATTTTTTTTGATTGATTGATTGATTTATATAAAGACGATTTCGCCACGGACAAAGCCAACTCGGGCCGTGACAAATCATGATGACACACACAATATCATCATATAATATCTAATTAGTAAGAAGTAGAAAATGGCAGGACACAACACTTTTTGTTTCGTTTTTCATCTTAGAAATCATTCGATCGTCCCAAAAGATCGAATGTGTCATCACGATTTGTCACGACCCGAGTTGCCTTTGTCCGCGTTGTAATCGTCTTTATATAAATTATTTTTTCGAAAAGTCTATGAGAAAATTGAATGGGGAAAACACTTCTGGAATCGGGGCGGTGACGTCACTGGTCTATAGAGATGCGCAGTGACGTCACCGCCCTGGTTCCGGAAGTCTTTTCCCCATTCATTTTTCTCATAGACTTTTCGAAAATAATTTATATCAAGACGATTACGCCGCGGCCAAAGCCAACTCGGGCCGTGACAAATCATGATGACACACACAATATCATCATATAATATCTAATTAGTAAGAAGTAGAAAATGGCAGGACACAACACTTTTTGTTTCGTTTTTCATCTTAGAAATCATTCGATCGTCCCAAAAGATTGTGTGTGTCATCACGATTTGTCACGACCCGAGTTGCCTTTGTCCGCGTTGTAATCGTCTTTATATAAATTATTTTTTCGAAAAGTCTATGAGAAAATTGAATGGGGAAAACACTTCTGGAATCGGGGCGGTGACGTCACTGGTCTATAACGTGTCCTTGTAGTTCGAACTCTGACTCGATGTGGTGATGCTTTCAGAGAAATAAATGTATCCCAATGTTGCCTGTTTTATTCCACTCCAGTTGAGCCCAACCAGTAGATCGGGATCTACCGGTAGATCTCGGCCTGATCACGAGTAGATCTCGGGAGATGTGGGTGGGAAAGAAAAAAAAATGGGGTAGAAAAGAAAAAAGAGCGATTTGCTGTCTGTGAATTATGTCAACAGTATTGTTCTGCAACGTGTAATGGACTGTTCTGGACTGTTCTTATTATGATTGCATTTGCAATGGCAGTGTTTGTCCAAGTCTGTTGTACTTATGTTGTACTGTTGTAGGCCTATTTATGACAAGTCTGTTGTACTTTATGCTTATATGGACATAAAGTAAAGCGGTAAAACAAAGTAGTGCTGAAGTTACTGCAGGCTGGCAACGATGCATGTGGTTTGAAATGTTGATATTGGACTGGTAGGTCCTGGAGGGGTTGGCTGCTGAAAAGTAGATCTTGGGTCAAAAAAGGTTGGGCACCCCTGATCTATTCTAACCGCTACTCTCTCGTCTCAGTGTTTAGTACTTCACTAACAGACACTACACTAAACTGCGGGTGAGGCGCTCCTGATGTGGGTGTGACAGCAATATTCTTGCTGTAATGACAGACATACAGTATTTAACCAGTGTTCTTGTACAGCTGTAGGTTGTCGCTTTCATTGGGCTTTTTAATCTGCTGGTACCAGCTGTGCTGCATGCCGCATGCTCAAATGTATAGGCCCAGCCATGGCAATGTAGATAAACATGGACATCATGAACTGTGTAAGATGCGTTCTGCTGCTCATAGATCAGCTTCTCTTTGTCGCTGTTATTCTTTTTTTCACAGGGAAGAGCTTCCAGCAGCAAAGGGAGACCTTGAGGAATACCTTGACGGACAGGAATCGAGAGCAGCAAGGTTAAAAGTTGTTCCTGAATGTTTCGTATCCACACATGCACAGTGATGGGCAGTAGCTTGTTACAAGTAGCTAAGCTACATAGCTTAACTACATTTTCCCGAACTTGTAGTGTAGCTTACTACATTTGTTCTGGGAATAGCTTGTAGTGAAGCTACACTACTTGTTTCGAGTAGCTTGTAGTGAAGCTACACTACTTGTTTCGAGTAACAAGGATTGTAGCTTACTACATTTTCCCACACACATTTTCAAATTCCACCCATTTTTAATGGGTAGAAAACCTCTAATATACATCACAAAACTTAAACATGCCACCATCCTATGTTCAAACCCTAAATTATTATCATTATGATTTTTACCCATATTGTTTTATTATTATGATTATATATTTATATAATGTAGTGATGATGTAGCAAGCTACATCAAGCTACTTTTGTCATGTAGCTTGTAGTGTTGCTTGCTACAATTTTCTGGCAATAGCTTGTAGAGTAGCTTAGCTGCATTTTTTCGAGAGTAACAAGTAGTGTAGGTTACTACATTTTCCCAGTAACTTGCCCATCACTGCGTGACATGCACCTGTCAAAGTGATTAGAAGGTCTTTACAAAGTGAAATCAACCCCTCCCCTCATTTATCACTACTACAGGGAAGCTTTGGCAAGTGAAAAAGAACAAGAAACACAAGAAGAAGACGTCCTATAACTTCAACAGAAATGGTAAGATCTTCTTCCTTCTTCCTCTGGCTGTGATGATGATGATGGTGGTTGTAGCCTTCTAGAAGCATCTAAAGAAAACCACTAACATGGTGAAACGTCTTGATGATGTCATCAAGATGTTTCACCATGTTAATGGATTTCTTTAGTGGCTTCATTTTTTATTTTATTTTTTTTTTATTTTTACAAATGGACCAAATGAACCCATTAGGGTTCATTTGGTCAACTTTGTACGCTCTCAGAAAAAATGTTGAAAATGGGTGGAGTTCCCCTTTAATCACTTCTACGCGTTAGTCAAGGGTGCTTGGCCTGCTGTGGGCAAGGTTCTCTACACAAATTGTAAATAAACGTCACATTAGGTGACTGCAAGATTTACCGCAGAATTCACGGTCCCAAAACGCCAATGTCAAAGTGGAAACATCTAACAAACTTAGCATACCAGTCAATAGAAAATGTAAATTGTAAACAACAAAAGGAATAAAAAAAAAACATGCTCAGATAAAAAAAAAGGCTTTGTATAACCAGTAGACACATGAGAATACTTTTGGTCAGTCCAAGAAACAAAACAATGAAATGATAACAACTTAGACTCTTCATGACGGCAAACAATTCTCTGACTCGATAGACAGGAGACCAGACCTTGGCAGCAGTAACCGAAAAAAACACAGTAAAATGAGTACATTTCCTATAGTCAGAAGCTAAGCTGTGGAGCTAAACCGAAGAATAGGCCACCCACAATTAGGGCTGGGTCGGTATGGGATTTTTAATACCGCGGTAATTGGGGACCGCCATACCGCTGGTGTGGCGTTAATGAGGTTTATTGGCCCTGCATAATCATGCATGATAATCATTGCAATACTATTGCTATTATCTTATCAGAGCCACAGAGTATAGACAGAGTTACGACAACTCCGTTCATTTCATGGGGCCAGTCCCAATACATAGACTTCGATTGAAGAGGGACAACCGGACCCTATGAAGTTTCAATTTTTAATTTCATTTTTTTTTTTTTTACCGCGGTAATGAAGCCCATACGCGTTACATACCGGCGATATTGCAATTATTGCCCCCAGCCCTACCCACAATACAAGCCTAGAACCACAAGCCTATCAACACACCTTCAGAAAGGACGTGAAACACCACCATGAAAAGAGGAGCATGCATTCACACTAACAAGACATACCTTTGACTGACGACAGTGATACTTAGAATGAAACCCAAGCAGCAGGATAGCTGCACATATCGGCTCCTTTTTTTTTCTCTCTGGATAAACAGCCTGCACAGGACTGTCTGAGGAAGACGAACAAAACCAAAACATGCACTGTACTGTAGTGCGTGTGGGCTCTGTAGGGGGGAGTCAACCTTCCGGGGTGGGCGTCGCTCTAAATGTTGTGACGTAGAACAGCAGTGGACGGGCGCGGGAGGGGCCGGGGATGACGACACGTTCGTGAGATCAAATCGGATCAGCTCGATCTGCCGTGTGGATCCCACGGCACCCCGCCCCCCCAAGGCCAAAATCATTGAGGGTTAGGCCAGGCTCCTTGTAGTGTAGCTTACTACAATTTTCTGGGGATAGCTTGTAGTGTAGCTTTAATAGCTAATTTTTTTCCAGAGTAACAAGTAGTGTAGCTTACTACAATTTTCTGGGGATAACTTGTAGTGTAGCTTAGCTACATTTTTTCCAGATTAACAAGTAGTGTAGCTTACTACAATTTTCTGTGGATAACTTGTAGTGTAGCTTAGCTACATTTTTTCCAGATTAACAAGTAGTGTAGCTTACTACATTTTCCCAGTAACTTGCCCATCACTGCTATTACAACAGATTGTAGTTTGGGTGAATGCAGCCCTTCTAGAGTAGAAGACTGGTTATAAAGGTGCTGACTCTTGTGAAAGTGAATGAACAACAGCTGTGTGTGTGTACAAGAATGTTGGTAGAGATGTTGGTACACGATGCATCTGTGTACATCTGTCATCTGTCGGGTGATTCTGAGCAACAACACACTGCGGTTGTTGGCAAACCTTGTCACTCTCACCTCATTCTTCACTAGGGGTGGGACGATTCACTTACCTCATGATACGATACAATATTGATATTTAGGGTTCTCAATCGATTCATATTGCCATTCTTAGTTACGCTGCGATTCGGCTTGATATATCGATATATCAATATCAATCAAAACAATTTTTCCTGCTTTTAAGTCACATGATTTTCCTGCTTTTAAGTCACATTAGATCAGTCCTTACACGCAGCGTCACATCTTGAAGAAAGTTTTGGGATCTGTGGGGCTAAAATGTGTGGTGGTCCGTGGCTCAAATACTGAATAAATAGTGGGCCCTGGTGTCAAAATGGTTGGTCTTACTCTTACGTTTATCTTGAAATTAAATTAATATTACACAGACTTTAGTTCAGCCTTTAGTCGTGTCATGATTTGTCACGACCCGAGTTGGTTTTGTCCACGGCGCAGTCGTGTTTTTATTAATCATTTTCGAAAAGTCTATGAGGAAAATGAATGAGGATTCCATTTCTGGAACAGGGGCGGTGACGTCACTGCACAGCAATATTAAACTAGGCCAAAATACAAAATACAGGTTAAAGTGGTTCCCTCTTTATTGGGAAATAAGTCTGCACAAAGTACTGTAGTATAAAAAATAGTATATAGTATAAAATACTAGTATAAAAAAAATAATAGTAGTAATAATTAGAGCTGTCAATCGATTAAAAAATTTAATCGCATGATTGCCCATAGTTAATCTTTGATTAATCGCAATTTAATCGCATATTTTTATGAGTTCTAAATATACCTTAAATGAGTGTTTTTCAAGAATATTCATATCAAGGTCAATTATTTATTCTTCATTTGAGCCACAGACCACCATTTGATGACATTAATTTAGACTTCCAGACCTAAAGTAAAGAATTTGTCAACAATTTGATGTTGGTATTATTAGGAGCGAACATGCACATTTTGTAGAAAGTTTTCTACATTCTCTAATTGTGTAGACTTATTTTAAAGTAACTTAACTGATGCAGATACTTAACAATTATTCACCTGCATTTGGCGAAATTTAAGGAAATAGACCCACGTGGCCTTTGGTTTTACTTTGAGTTAATCTCGCACTAAAAAAATTAATCGAGTTAACTCAAGGCTGAGTTAACTCGCGATTAACTAGTTAATGCTGACAGCCTTAGTAATAATAGTTCATTACTTGCAATCATAATGCGGACTTTTATCCTGTGCTTGTGATAAATCACATTTTAAACACCAATTCTCTTCTCAGACCATGACGACATCCTGACCTATGAGGAGATGGCCCTTTACCACCAGCCGGCCAATCGGAAGCGGCCCATTGCCCTGATTGGTCCTCCTAGCGGCGGACAGGATGATCTACGGCGCCGGCTGCTGTCCATTGAACCGGAGAAGTTTGCAGGCGCTGTGCCCCGTAAGTCAACCCTGTGTTAAAAAGCCAGGCATGGATAGTTGTAAACACAGTCTTGTTATGTTTCCCCTGGAAGTCTTCACAAGCTTATGGTCTACTACATATAGGGCTCCAAATCCCTTATTTGTTTTTTACTATTTTGATAAACTTTTTTTTGAGTATTTCAACATGTCAGTCTATTAACACATTGTGAGCTTGTAGACTGGCCATTTGAACTGCTGAAAAATGTTTTTTAAATAGTTTAAAAAGGCAAAGAAGTTAAAGGTAGTGGGAAGTGATTTCGCTTTTGTCAGATATCACCCCCCCCCCCCTTTTTTTTTTTTTTTTTTTTGTTAAAATGCTCTATTATATTATTATATTATTATATCTATTATTTTATATGGAGTTTCCGCCTCCTCCACGTTAGCAGAGGAGCTAATAAAAGTTCCCCAGGTGGAGGGTGAATTCTCCTCCAATCAGGATCGAGCAGCAGGTTCACATAGTGTAGCTACTGTTGGGCGCCTCTACTGCACCAGGCTGGTACTACACCATGAATTTCAAATCACTAAGATGAGGGGTTTAGCGGTAACGAAAATGGAGCCCATAGCACTGTTGTTTTTGTCGACTAAGACTAAAGACTAAGTCGACTAAGGTTTTTGATATTTAGTCGACTAAGACTAGACTAACAAAAATGAATTTCAAAAGACTAATTGGGACTAAAAGATGTGTGTTTTCAAAAGACTAAGACGAAGACTAAATCATAACCTAAGACTAATGGAAATAGGAAACATTTTTACATTTTTTTCGTTCGTTGTGAACATATCTGCAGTATAGATTGCATACGTTTTCAGGAAAGGGACTTATTACTAATGCAGTAATTTTTACAAAGAAATAAAACGAGACATCTTTCATCCTAAAAACTATAAATCTGTATAACATATATAAACCTACAATGCATGTGTATGTAAGACTAAACTACTAAGGCTAAGACTGAGAGACTAAGACTAAAAAAAGACTAAGACTGAGACTAAGACTAAATCAATGTTGATATGACTAAGACTAAAAAAATGAATTTCAGAAGACTAAATGGGACTAAAAGACTAAATGTGTGTTACTCAAAAGACTAAGACTAAGTCAAAATATTCTCAAACAAACAACACTGGCCCATAGCACCCAAAATGCTTTACAGTGTGTCTTACATCCACAGATCAAGCGCAGGAGCAATAATGCAAGATTGCCTTGTTGCTTGATAGGTGCTGTACATGTATTGTAATGCAATACATGTCGAGGCCCGTTATTTGGTCGGCACTTGAGCCGCGTGCCACCAGTCGAATATTTTGTTAAAGAGGAACTCCACCCGTTTTCAATATTTTACTATGTCATTGATGTACCTTAGAGTTCCCCCATTCTGTGTTCCCCAAGAAATGGATGTCTAAAGAAAATCATTAACATGGTGAAAAAATACATCTTGATGTGTCATCAAGACGTGGATTTCTTTAGACGCTTCTTTTTTTCTGAGAGCGTACAAATGGAACGAAATGAACCCGTTAGGGTTCATTTGGTTGCATTTGTACGCTCTCAGAAGAAAAAAAAAAGAAAATGGGTGGAATTCCTAATCTCTAATCAAAATACCAGTAAACAAGATTCTTCATTCTCTAATTGTGTAGATTTCTTGTACATTAAGTGATGCATTTATAACAATAACAATGTAATGCTATCCATCATTTGGCAGCATTGTAGTCACACTTCTGCTAATGGAACAGGATTATTATTTCATGTCAACATTCAAGTACAACTGTCAGATGTTACCCAGGACATACTGGTGCTAATACAGCAGACCATTTCCAACTCTGTTCTTCTTCTAACACATAACTGGGCATTATGCGGCCCGGGGGCCAAATGCGGCCCTTTGGCTGACTCTGACCGGCCTGGGGACCACCAGTGGTCCTTGAGAGAGTTCCAAGTTAAATATGGAAATTTGGTTAACCCAGATGTAACTCTTTGAGAGCGTATAAATGAAACCAAATGGACCCTTGCGGGTCCATTTGGTTTCATTTTTACACTCTCAAGAGTTAAAATATTCATCATCATGAATTAGCCCAAAGTCTACACATTCAATCAGAGAATGTAAAAGAATGGTCATTTTTGTTATCCTGTTTCCCAAATCCAGCCTGGGAATTGTGGACAAAAAACAAAAGAAATCTTGAAGAAAGTTTTGGGGATCTGTGGGGCTAAAATGTTATCAAATGGTGGTCCGTGGCTCAAATACTGAATAAATAGTGAGCCCTGGTGTCAAAATGGTTGGTCTTACTCTTACGTTTATATTGAAATTAAATTAACATTACGCAGACTTTAGTTCAGCCTTTAGTTTTGGCCCTCCACAATATTTTATGTATCACATTTGGCCCCTTGGGAAAAAATAATTGCGCCACCTCTGTTCTAACACTCTACAGACACCACCAGGAATCCGAGGGTACACGAGCGCAACAGTCGGGACTATCATTTCGTGAGCCGCTCTGCCTTCGAGACGGACCTGGCGGCGGGAAAGTTCATCGAGTCGGGGGAGTACGAGAAGAACCTGTACGGCACCAGCACCGACTCGGTCCGACACGTCATCAACTCGGGGCGTATCTGTCTGCTGTGCCTGCACACGGAGGTAGGGAGCGGGGGGCGGATCTAGGCATGGGCATGGGCATGGGGGGGGGGACTGCCCCACCAAACATGATGGCATGCAAAACAACCCCAAGATATTTCAAATTAAAGTGAATTGAAACACTACTACTGCTACTAACTAACTACCGTTAGTGTCACCACTAAACCAACAGCATTTCATCATTGAAAACAGAAAACTGGATGCCTAACTTGACTTAATAAAAGTCCTCTAACTGAAAAGGGTATGGGTACGGCTTCACCGCCTGTGGCGCTTGATGAAGCCGCCCCCATACCATTTTCTCCTGCCGCTGCCCAAATAATAGCTAAAATGAACATCAAATATCTAAATGCTGAATGTAGTAACTTATAAACTGTCTGGCGTGTTCACATGAGACTGAGTAAACCATGAAATGACCAAAAGTTTTTTTTGATAGTGGAATATCCCTTTAAAACATTTTAGATAATTTGGCTTTGCCAATAACTACATTTTCTTTATTTTTCTTTAAGTGCCATATATTTGAACTTTCATACAGTGTCACTTTTATTCAGAATTGTATTTTCAAATTCAAGGGGTTCCTTTTGTTAGTGTGGACAGGGATTATGCGGTATGATAAGCATATTTCTATGTTTAGCATAATTGATTTTCCGAATGTATTGTACATTTCCTTTTTTGTTAAAATTTCACGTACTTATGTACTATTTTGTCCACTTACTGTACGCTAAGGACAGATTCGTTGTTGCCAGGCAGTGTATAATGATGCTCTAATTCAGGGGTTTTCAACAGGTGGTCCGGGGACCACCAGTGGTCCCTGAGAGGGTTCCAGGTGGTCCCCAGGCTAAATGATGGAAACTTGGTTAACCAGATGTAACTCTTGAGAATGTAAAAATGAAACCAAATGGACCCTTGCGGGTCCATTTGGTTTCATTTTCACACTCTCAAGAGTTAAAATATTCATCTCTATTAGCACCACTTAATTAAGAAGTCTACATTGCTTTGTTTGCAAAATCTAGCCTGGAATTGTGGACAAAACAAAAATAATTCTTTAGGGTGAAATTCTTTGGGGTGAAATTGTCATCAAATGGTGGTCCGTGGCTCAAATGCTGAATAAATATGGTGGTCCCTGGTGTCAAAAAGGTTGAAAACCACTGCTCTAATTGACAAATCATTGCTGATGTAAGCACAGTATCGTTCCTTCTCTAATTTGTTTATTTTAAAAATTCACATGCATTTCTCTTTCTCTCTCTCTCTCTCTCCCTTTCAGTCACTGAGGGTGTTGAGGTCCTCCAACCTCAAGCCGTATGTCATCTTCATAGCGCCTCCTTCACAGGAACGACTGCGCACTCTGCTGGCCCAGGAGGGTAAAACACCAAAGGTAACCTATTCTGCACTGTAAACCGGGGGTTTTCAACCTTGTTTCATCCCAGGGACCACCATTTATTCAGCATTTGAGCCACGGACCACCACTTGAGGACATTTTAGCCCCGCAGACCCCCCCCCCAAACTAAAGATTCTAGTTGTGTAGACCTGGGCTAATTCAGATGATGAATATTTTAACTCTTGAGAGTGTAAAAATGAAACCAAATGGACCCGCAAGGGTCCGTTTGGTTTCATTTTTACGTTCTCAAGAGTTACATCTGGTTAACCAACTTAGCTGGGGACCACCTGGAACCCTCTCAGGGACCACTGGTGGTCCCCGGACCACCTGTTGAAAACCCCTGCTGTAAACATAGTGATTCTGGCATTTCTTCATTTTGTGCAGCACGCGTCATAAACAAACATGTAGGACAGGGGTTTTCAACCGGCGATCCGGGGACCACCAGTGGTCCTTGAGAATGTTCCAGGCGGTCCCCCCTTGCGGGTCCATTTGGTTTCATTTTTACACCCTCAAGAGTTAAAATATTCATTTTTTTGGTCTGTACGTTTGCCTGTTATTTTCCCCCAAATCCAGCCCCAAAGCAAAAGAAATCTTATGGTTTAGGGTCTGTGGGGTTAAAATGTCCTCAAATTGTGGTCCGTGGCTCAAATGCTGAATAAATGGTCGGCCTTGGTATCACAAAAGGTTGAAAACCACTCAGGGCTTGACACTAACACTTGCCCACTTGCCCGGGGCAAGTACAAAAAATGGTGGGGCAAGTGAAGACTGCAACCTGGTTGTCCGATCGGGCAAGTGTGCAACTTAGTGCACTATAACACAACACAAGATAAATTTGTCTTGAAGGCAGTCATTGCACTCTGCCTCTGTGTCTTTCCCTGCTTTCTAGCTATCCACAATGGCTGGATTAACATACACATGAAATTAACATACACATCAAAATGACCTAATCTTCTACATTCTCTAGTTGTGTAGACCTGGGCTAATTAAGTTGATTAATTTTAACTCTTGAGAGTGTAAAACATTTTACGTTCTCAAGAGTTACATCTGGTTAACCAACTTAACTGGGGACTACCTGGAACCCAAGCACCCAAGTAGGAAGTAAACCTAAATGCAAAATTTACAATATATTTTTTGGGGGGAAGTGACCATGACCTGAGGGCAAGTAGAACCTGACTTGCACTTGCCCGATGGGGCAACTGCCTCAGAGACCTTAGTGTCAACCCCTGCCACTGATGTAGGACATTAGAACTAGGAAGGACAGGAACACAGTAGTCTTGGGCAATATACCGGTATTACAGTTTATCGCGATATTGGAAATCAATACAGAGTGATATCGCTGGGTCTATAAAATACATTGAATACCGAATATTGACAAATACCGACATTATACTTACTTGTAAGTAACTATGCAAACAATTTTCATGTACACACATGCCTAAAATAGCCCTTATTTATGTATTTCCAACTCTAGTTTTTCCCTAGGCTGCTTGAACAGCAGAGCGCTCAGTTTCTGACCCCTCAATGCCGCAATTCTGAGAACTAGTTAAATGGTGGAACGTGTCCGACTCTGATTGCACGCCATTGCCATCTAGTGGTCAATACCGCTAATATCGAATATCAAGCTAATTAACACGTTATCAATACCGATATTAAAAAATCAATACCGCCCAAGACTAGAACACAGTTTGACTTTATTGTCTTGTTTCTAATAACAACAGATATTAATCCCAGAAATTGTTTGACTGCGTCTCACCCAGTGTTGGGACATGTGCACTACGTAACTCAATATATTACATAATATATTACCAAAATGCAGTAACTTAACAAAAACAATCTAATATATTATACTTTTCTTTCTGCATTACTGCATTACTTTCAATATTACTTTCTGTGAATCTGTCTCGTTGCAAGTGTTCTTGTGAAATTATCTTGACAACTGCAGAAGTTAAATAATTACTTATTTTCTATCATTTGTCATCAACTTATTTACTGGCTTCCATGAATTCAAGGAATACATTTATTATATGCATGCCAATGGCCTACACAATATTTGATTATTAGTGATACAAAATATTTAATGATATATTTTGTAAAAAGTAAAAAGTAATATGTAATAGTAATATTAATATATTACACTTGTTCAGACAGTAATATTGTAATATAATATATTGCTTTAAAATGAAGGTAATAATTAATAAGTAATATATTAACAAGGTAAAGTAATATTCCCAACACTGGTTATAAGTCTAATAACAACAACAGTATATTAATCCCAGAAATTGTTTGACCGAGTCTCACTACTCCCACACAGCCGGAGGAGCTGAGGGACATCATCGAGAAGGCCCGCGAGATGGAGCAGAACTTTGGCCACCTGTTTGACGACTCCGTCCTGAACGTGGACCCGGACACGGCCTTCCGCGACGTGCGGAGGCTCATTGAGAAGCTGGACACGGAGCCCCAGTGGGTGCCCACCTCCTGGCTATGTTAAAGATCCCCAAGAGAGGAACATGACAGGACTGACAGGTTGATAGGCATTCATCAACCGGACAAGTCGCTTCTTCACTTTCAGAGGAAGGCGAGTTTCTAAAAGGTTTTGCAGGGACGTTCTCTTAATTTTATTTTGTTGTATGCTGTAAGTCTCTTGTGTCTTGTTTTATTTTTTCCTTATTCTTCTTCAAAATACCACCATTTATCATAAACAAATTGTAGAAAATAAATCCTAATTTGCATCCTATTCTTTATAGTTATTTATAATTGTAAATATACATTTTGTAGACAAAAAAAAAAAGGTTTAAATATTTTATTGAAAAACACTTTTGTTTGTTCGTGAGATACAGTACGTCATCCGGGATGGTGTATATACATGTTGTATCTGTATGTATAATATGATCAGAGAATGCAAGAAACAGGGACAAAAGAATATTAATCCTTGCCTTGTGTTACAAGGGAATACAATGTTTTCATCCAGAGACTCCAAAGAAAGACGCGAGGGAACCGTCTGTGGTTTTACCCACAATTTCAGTATTATGAAAAAATGTTGCTATTTATATTGTAATAACATACCTCAAAATCATTGGTCTGTTTATTAGTTGTCTCGTCTTGGTTCTGTGGGCCAGACTTCTTGTCACTCTGTAGAACTTAACCAAACTGCTGTTTCTTTATTGGTATCCTAGTCGTCATGCATTATGCACAATTCAGGAAAACAATCATAATACTAATAAATTACTTTATGCCTCCAAATGTCCTCTACTTGTTGATGTGTGGCCTACTGGTAGATGCAATTACGTTGTTTTTGTACGCCCAAATAGTCCAAGTCTTGGTTTATAATCATTTGAATTGCAATGGCACTGGTAGCTATGCTGTTTAATATTGTATATAAATTATAGAATTGGAAGTTTGGGCCAAAGCTGTGGAGCCATACCAATTTTGCAATCTACCTGTTAAAAGCGGAAAACAATTTCATTATGTATTTGGGATATATTCTTTATTTATTAACCAAAACTCATAGTATGATACGTTTCATGCTACCACATGTGAGGAGCAAAACTTTGGGACCACTTGTTTTCTAAATTGCACATAATGTTGCAATGGGTTTAATTAGTCATGGACTTTGAAGAAGGAAGGGTTTGAAGGAAGACTGAGAGAAAGAGGCTTGTTTCTTTTGTTGACTTGAAAATAAATGAAAGCATGTACACACACAATAATGATTACTTGTTTCTGTAGCATTAAACACATACACGTGCGTCATTGTGGCTCCCAGAAAGGCGACCAATTTGAGGCCAGAGCTGTTTTTAAAATCCTCCATGAAATCAGGACTAGCATCCTATCCTTTCCAAGGTGGACAGGGATTTGAGTTTAGGTATAGGCATACTTTCTGTGAGATTAGGGTTCATTTTGTCTGTGAGGCTATGTTTAAGAATAGTTTTATGCCTTGGCTACGCATCTATGGATCTTTTGCAATACGTATATTTGCTAAAATTGTGCTAAAAAAATAAATGAAATCTATTCTATTTTGTTTTACAATATATATACATTTAGTTATTGTCTAGTTGCTATTATGAACCAAAACAGACATAGACTACAGTATATAAACCAGAAATGCACTGTCGAGCTGCCAGCTTTGGCGTCCCTGCCTTTGGGGCCGTTTGTGCCGGTTGGAAATCCAATCCCAGCACCTGATTGGCCAACAGCCCTGTCACTCACTTCGTTTCAAATGTCGTCTGCTTTCTCAGTATTCTTCTCATGGGTTGGTATGAACCAATCACTGTTAAGACTGCTACTTTGACCACGCCCATCCCAGAAACTGCTGTGGTAGAGAGGGACTTCATTTTGAATAATGAAGTGAAACGAAATGACAATTCAGACTGAGGTCAGGCTAGCCAACTTTTGCACACAAGCAGAGCTTATGTATGGCCGTGAGGTGCGCTCAACAGTGCTGTGCTGTAATGGTCAGTGGTCGTCCCTCATTGCCTGGTGGGGTACACTGACTACGTACAGTACATAGCCAGCCGATACTTTAGTTAGACCAGGGGTCGGCAACCCAAGATGTTGAAAGAGCCATTTTCAACCCAAATTAAATTCAAAGTCTGTCTGGAGCCGCACTTTATTTATTTTTTTTCCTGAGAGTGTGCAAATATGAACCAAATGGACCCTGGCGGGTCCATTTCGTTCCATTTGCACACTCTCAGAAAAAAAGGTCCTCAAAGAAAAATCATTAACATGGTGAAACACAACCTTTCTTCAGAAATGGAGTTTCTAAAAAATAAATAAATAAATAAATAGAGTTTTACAGAACTCCATTTCTAGTCCACACAACATCTAAGGTATATTAATGACATAGTAAACTGAGTAAACCGTTGAAAATGGGTGGTTAAGATTGAAAGCTCCACCTCAGCTCTGCCAAGTGCTACTTTAACTGGCAACTGTCAGACAGCGCAACGCGTTTTGGGTGACTGAAATGTTTAAATTATTTTGGTGTG
This sequence comes from Benthosema pterotum, assembly GCA_039105355.1. Lineage (NCBI taxonomy): Eukaryota > Metazoa > Chordata > Actinopteri > Myctophiformes > Myctophidae > Benthosema > Benthosema pterotum. Next base: position 48,789,455 of record CM076983.1, on the reverse strand, counting down.
GATCACCCCAGTGTGTGTATGTAATAATGCCACAGCCACTGAGCCACTAGGGCTGTGTTCAGGAGCCGCAGGTTGCTGACCCCTGAGTTAGACCATTGACAACAAGGGTTTCTCAATCAACATATATACGCAGCAATCACGGTTTTTGATTGGCCAGTGAAGAACACCGGCATACATATTTTGGTCCCTGATTGGCTGAGCGACACCGCCGATACACACAGCCAACTATTGTACTATAGCACGCCCTGGTATGCCATGTCCTTTCCCGTTGTGATGGTTGATGACAGTGGCTCAGCAGTCTTGATTCTAATTAGTGATTTAATTAATTAGTAGACAGTACATATAGACGAACTAGGTAAAGAGCTTTTTTAGTTTGACGTAGCTGTAAAACCGACTCAGGGCGTAGTTCAGGTATCCAAACTCAATCTTTGAGATCCTGGCCTGAATAATGGACCACAGACCCCAGAAAAAGTGTGATGCCAACGCATACCGGTTAGCTTCGATTAACATCTCTTCCTGGATGCGTGTCTGGTCCTCCTGCGTAGTATTATCGGGGTATCCGCCCTGCTCTGCCAGATAACTCTGAATGAAATGAAGCTGCTGCTCTCTAGTTGGGTAGTTCTCCGGCGTGGCCTTGTAGAAAGGCCACTCGTTGTACGTGTAATCGTACATCCACTCACAGAAGTGGTTCCCGAAGTCAAAGCCCCTGTAGTTGTAGCTGCTGTATTCAAAGTCTATGAGCCGGAGTCTTTCCGTCGAGGCCGAGTCGTCCTGGCCGTCCAAACACAGAATATTACCCGAATTCATATCGTTGTGGCAAAACACCACCGGGGATGGAGTAGCTGCCAGCAACTCGCGGAGTCTCTCCAGCTCTGTAGGCAGATCAAATTTAAGCAGCTTCTTGAACTTCTTCACTTGCGCTTCTCGCTCAAACTTCAGCTTCATCACTTTGTCCAGGTATGTGTCGAGGCTCTCAAACAGCCACTTTGGTTCTTTGTTGAAGGGCATCACCATCGTATGGAAGCGAGCCATCTGGGTAGCGATCTCAGCGGAGATGGAAGGGTCTGAGAATTGCTCTGTGCGCACTAGGGTATTCGGTATGTGCTGCTCCAGGCGTCCCTGAGGAAAAGTGCCGTAAAGCTTTGGCCCTAGACTGCGCTCCGCCAGGATCGCAAACATGACATTCTCCAACAAGGAGTCGAAGGTCACCAACGAGCAGTCCTCTCCTCCGGCCGCCTCAACCGCAAGGGACCTGCTGCCCACCCTGTTATTTCTAATAGCTCCATATATTCGGAGCAGGACCCTGCGAGGTTCGTCGCTCGCACACTGAACATGGTCAGACAAACTGCACATGTACAGCAGGTTACTCAGTCCACCGCTGACGACGGTGATCTGGAAATGTGCTTCTGGAATGGTCTTCCACGTGCCAGACAAAAACTGCTGGCACCACACGAACGCCTTGGCCTTCGTGTCCCTGTCAACCTCTTCACTTCGCCCACCCGGGTAGGACTCTGCATCCAAGTCATCCTCACCGCCTTCATGGTCGACCAGATACAAAGTGCCTTTGCCGGCAGATATATGGGCTTTCTTCTCCAGGGCGCTCTCATTCTCCGAGTCTCCATTGATCTTTAGCTCGCTCTCTTGCTGATCCTTCAGATGAACGACGTTGTCCTCCAGTAGTTCACTTGGCTCTTTCCAGGCCTCCACTTTCTCCCCTGTCTGAAGACAACAGAGTCTCTCTTGAAGGCCAGAAATCTCTTTTCCCTTCTTCTCCAGTGTCTCCTGGAGTTGTAGGATGGTCTCGCCTCTTGCTTGCAACTGGTTTGCCGTGGTTCTCAGCTCCTCTTCTGTGGATTTAAGTTTCTGCTCTGTAGAGAGGAACCTCTCGGCCAAAGCCTCTTTTTTCTCTGAGCAGTTCATTTCTTTCCTCATTCCAGCTGTGCTCATTGGAGGCCATGTTATTTCTGAGATGCAATCGAATTTTAACGTGTATTCTACGATCTGTTGATTTCTCCAGGTTGAACACACCGAAAAATAAAATTTACAAAGTAAATCTGGCCGTCTTCAATCAGCACCTTATATAGAATGACTCCTGCCTGATGCGCAAATGGGTGGTTTTAGGCCCTAAAAATGCCCATTTGCGCATATGGTATATGTACTAACTAGACCGGGAAAGGGGGAAGAGGGAGATATCACACTAAGATACACAGCAAGTTGTAGGTCTACGTGTGAGCCGGTGGAAATTTAGATGTGTTGTGGTTTTTCTTTTGCAACTTTGTTTGCTGTGTTTTGTATTATTTTGCATGCTTTAGAATAAGATTATTGAGTGATTTTACTTTATTGTTTTGCTTAATATCTCCTTTGTGATGAGTTGTATAATTATCTCTTTCCACTGACTGGCTAAACATCACACTGAGGACTTGCAGCTGATTTGCACCTGGGTGGGTGTGTCTACTAATGAGGAGCACTATATAACAGACTGGGAGTGTTTGGAGAGCAGGAGAAGCAGGGGAGAAGGCTGCAGAGCTGTAAGGGGTGTGGAGGGCAGCGACCATGACTGGGGGCCAAGATGCAGCTGGGGGTTAGTGGTAGCTGCGACGTCGACACTCAGTAGGGCTGTAAGTGCCACGACCACGACTCCTGTGGGGGAGCCAGTGGTAGCCATGTCCCTCGACTCCAAGCGCCATGGCCACTACCTTCAGTATGCGCCCCCGCCGTGGAGGGGCTGCCCCAGATGTGAGAGGGAGAAACCAGACGAGTTAAAGGGATGTCCGCAACACTACGCGCCATCAGCAGAAGGGCCCAGGGTGAAACCTGGGCTGTCTGTAAGTACCTGATCTGTAGTGTTGCCAACGGAGGACTATCTGTAGAGGACTATCAAGAGTAAATTGTTGTAGAACGAATGAACTGTGCCCAGTCCTTTCTGTGTTGCAGTGTCAACGGAAAGAAGTGGAACCTTGAGATCTCAGCCTACCAACGATACTCCTTGCTATTTTATACACTTGTGACAGTGAAAATGATGGTTTTTAACAGCTATTGATTAATTTGTTAATGGTTTGGCTTAGGGCCTAGTCTATGTAGTACTATTGTATGTTAGTGTTTTGGCTATTGTATTTATTTAGGCTTATAGATGCCCTTGTATATTTTAGCTAATAAACCTACTTAACTTATTCCATTCAACTCTGCCTCTGTTTAAGTTTGCCTTTTAAAATATTAAAGTTATTCACGAACCTGTGCTCCTTGAGATATTGATAATATGTATGGAGGACCAGACCTCTTTAAAAAGGTGGCGTAGTCTGTAGTTGATTCAAAAAACGTGCACCTAGCACTTTACTTTGGATTTTATTGTTGAAGAATATTAATAGTGCTTTGGTGTTTTTTGACCGGGACACATACGTATAAATAAACACACATGCATCCGTGTGAAGTGAGGGGCACTCTTATCATCCTACAACATCGATTACAGAAATTTCCGGTTGCTGACTTCATAACGATGATGTCATATTGATGACATCTTGCTCACATATGAAGAGATGGGTAAATTCTCAAATCCAATCAATCACACTATTGTAATCCTGGGGGTTTATTATTGGTCAATAACCCAATAGTTTGTTTTACGTCACTTCTTGGTTTCGAGACCAAGAAATGATGTTTTACTATATCATCATCGAGGGCAACCACACTTTGCAATTGGCA